>PKRV01001992.1:491062-534396 GCA_003709505.1 Hyphantria cunea
AAAAGTGTGTACTTACGAAGAACAAAAATCAACTGTAGGCAGAACATCACGACTACTAAGACGATAAAAACCGTTACCGACAGTAGAACATCAACCATCGCGTTTCAATATAACTTTATCAATATTTTTTTTAACTATTTGTTTACGAAATTAAAGCACATTAGTCAAATGAGTTTCGCCCGTTTGAAATTAAAAACGCTACTGATGTTTTTTTTAATGAAAGTTCGTTGTAATCAAAACTTATTTAGATTAGATTGTATCTTTGACCAACTTTTTAATCATGTCAAAAAAATAAATGTACAGGTGTACATTATATTTTTTTGACATGACATGGTACAAAAGTGTATGCAAATTTGATTGCACGTATGGCCTAATATTTTAGCGGTCGCCACGCCTCTTCTTACTGCGCTTAGTGTTGTGGGTTCAAATCCTACATTGGGCAACACTTTGTGTGATCCACAAATTGTTATTTCAAGACTGGGTGTTATTTATGTCCGTTTCATGTATGTTTGTGAAGTCCCCGCGACACAGAATTTATTCTTAGTGCTCGTGTTGTCTTTTATAAAATAAAAATAAGAATGGTTCAAGTTATTCTGGTGAAGGAAATAAAATATGACTCTTAAACAGGATCGAAAGACCACAAGCGATTCAAAATACATTAGGCAATTTTATAATATTCCTCCTTATTCTGTGTGTTTTTTTTTGGTACTAATCAACAGAAGTGACACGCCGAGTTACGACACTCGGGAAATCCTAGGAAAAATTAAACTTTTTTTTATGCGATAAGGGGCAAACGAGCAGACGTATCGCATGATGGTAAACGATTACTGCCGCCCATGGACACCCGTAACACCAGAGGTTTCACAAGTGTGTTGCCGGCCTTTGGGGGATGGGGAGGGGGATAGGGCGAGGGTTTGGGATATGGGCCTCCGGTATCCTCACTCACTCGATGACACACAGCGCAAGCGCTGTTTCACACCGTTTTTCTGCGAGGCCGTGGTATCACTCCGGTCGAACCGGCCTATTCATACCGAAGCGTGGCTCTCAAACGATTAAACTGTCTTGGAACCCGCGACGAAATGAATCAAAAGAAAACTGGAGTAGTTGAAAATCTAAAAACTTCACTTCGAAACTTTCACCGATGTTCGTAAGACCAAAGTTGGTAACCCGATGTATCACAAAAAGATACTTTAATGTGAAAAATGGTTTAAGTTTATACAAAACCGTTGCTATACTTTTGCACAATTATTGCAACATGCAAAAAAAATGTTATTGGTTAATAAAGGAACAAGTATAATTATAAGTGGACAATTAAATATTACAATATAACAGCCGTGTTAAGGTAAATGTACCATCTAAATTACCTACTTAACGCGGTTTGTTGTAACAAATAACACACTCCACGATTACAATAGATCCTTTCAATTGTCCTTACTCGATCGTCAAGTAGATACAAGAGAACTTAAATCATTTAACACATCAACAGCCTCTTACAGTACTGGACCTAGGCGTCTCTTTTTAACCGACTTAAAAGAGAAGGAGATTCTCAATTCGACTGTTTCTTTAATGTTTGTAACCTCAGAACTTTCGACTGGCTGAAACGATTTTGATGATTCTTTTTTTATTTAAAAGCTGGTATTTTCCGTGTCGTCCCATTTTTATTTGTTGCACTTCTTGAAGTCGGTTTTTTTGTTAAAATTTTGTGTTATTCGCCGTAAAGAGGTGCCACATAGGCCAAACGGATTGGAATAGACTTTGTTACAAGTTTTCTCTTTCTTTGTAGTGATGTTGTCCTTCACAGTTTGTTCCCTTAATCGCTACTTACAACTTCGTTTTGAGTTGAAAACATTATAATATTTTTGTTTATCTTGGGTCAGATTCGAACCCACTACGTTAGTAATCAAGATCAGTAACCACTAAACTAACCGATCGATATGCAAAACTATAAAAAATAACATTTGTAAGGTTTTGAACTCCTTTCCCGATCTTTATGAAAGCATGTGTTTTGTTTAAGATCCAATGGTATGTAAGTAGATTTAAACATGGGTACATATTCTTTTAATCTTTTGAATAAATTAAGATTCAAAAGAATATTCACCGTTTTAAATGCGTTGGAATTATGACAAATTGACAAACAATGAGCTGTATACGTCATCACAATTTCATCACGTCATTCCTATACTTAGAGGTGGTATATTGTTTAAAAACAAGACCAGTCTAGCGCACAATCAGTTCTTTTATTAGAAATAGGAGCAAACGAGCAGGCTTGTCGCCTGATGGTAAGCGATTATCGCAGCCCATGGACACCCACAACTCAAGAAGCGTCACAAGTGCGTTGCCGGCCTTTGCTCGTGTTTCAATTCATTTGTAATAATTATAAGATGAATCATAATTAGAACTAATTAGCGACAACTAGGGTAAATAAAAGGTTGTTTTATTTGGGGGTGAAACCCTACCTTCCTTCTTCCCTAGCTATGGGCGTGTGTGAAAGGCGGCGGCGGTTATATAAGTAGACATCGGTGACCCGTCTACTTATACTCTACTTGTACTTATATACAAACGCATAATAGAAAGAATTATCCAATTTGGTGCAGCCGATCGGAAGTTATGCGCGTACGTACATTTCGGTAATTCATTTTTATTTCTATAGATTCAATAGAATAGGTGCAAAAGTCCCAGATGTATTTCGTAAGTGATCGTCTCACCTTCAAGTTAGAGAGTGAACTGAGGTCGAACACTTCATAAATAAAGGAAAATTGATAAATAATACGTCAAATAAGATCTATATGAGTATACAGCATGTTAAACAGACGTATGGTCATAGTTGAGGGTCAAACGGTCAGCCTTCAAGTTACATGACACTAAAGTTTTAACAAAAAATTTGATTCAAAAAATCTTTTTTTGGAAATGATGAAAAAAATTTAATAATTGAATTTATTGGTAAAATAATAAAATAGTCAAATAACACATCAAATGTTAAAAAAATGTATGTGCATCTACAAAAAACGATTCTTCAAAGAATCTTTACATTAAAAAAAAAAAAGAAAAAAAAAACGTACGTAACGTGTAACGTATATCAGATGAGAAGCAAACAAGGAAAGTTATCTTTCAATTGTGTTACAAATAAGTCTTGACGCGTCCATTTTCATTCCTTCAGCGTACTGGAGAGCTATTGTCGTGCCATATACAGACAAACCACTACTTCACTACTTAATTGAGCGGCATACAACGCTCTAGGGACATTTATTATTTTTCAACATTGCCTATTTTCGGAAGAAATCTCTTGATAATATCTTCGACGATTTGGTAAATTAATCACAAGATCTAATAAGAAAAAAAAATTGAACATTGTTCAAATGTCGGGTTTTTTTTTAATGATTCATTACTTACTTTATTATTTATTATTTATTTTTTATCTTAGTTTAGACGCTACGGTAGAAAATTCACTCTAGAAACCGTAGGTGGCCCGAGGTACGTTTGGGTTCCAGGATCTTACTTCCTAGGGTGTACCTGGTTCTCCGGCCCCTAGTACCCTTGATGGCGTGCGGTTTTAGTCGGTTGTCATCCGACATGCTACCAGGAGGTGGTTTCCGAGGGGTTTTTAGCACGGGGGAAAAAGAAAAGTGTATTTGTTTTCAAGTGTTAGTTAGTTTAATCTATTTATTAAGTTATTAACAAAAGTCTAATACTAAATAATGGTAGGGTAGGTAGGTACCAAAATTAATTATTTTTCATCCTTTCTTTTCTTTCATGTGAAAAGAATTAAACTAGACTAAAAAGTGATCAATGCAATCATTGAAATTAATATACATAGCCCAGCAAAGTAATCTAACCTAATCGGTAGCATTGAACAAGTAGAAGTCGGCTAAATACTGTTAGTTTCACTCACCATTGTGACACTTCGCGACTTTGTGCAATACACACAAAGACAGCAAATATAACACATAGCAAAATATCGGCACCAGCAAAACACATAACAAACCGACCTTTTCGCTCAACATCACAAAACACTGCATCGTATTGGAAAACCATAAAAACAATTAAAAACAAAAACACGCAAAATAAAAGAAACAGTTTCAAATGGAGATTGTTGTGGTTTAAATGATACTTTGAAACATGCCACTAGCGGCATGTACTGATACGATGAGGTGTATCCGTATCTTGTATAATTAAGCATAAGTACACAAAATTAAACCATGTTTCACAAGATGTCAGATGAAGGTCGCTGCAACTTTACACACTTTGTTATTATTTCAGAAACTCTTTTGTTTTTTTCAAGGGTACGTGTTCATTAGTGCTCATTTAACATACATCGTAAACAAATAGCCCATAACAATTCATTGCTGGACATAACTTGCCTCCTATATATCTACTTGGAAAGGAGGATTTGACCCTTTATACGATGCTGACTTCGCTGGCCTCGGGTAGCCGTTCCAACGTATTGGGAAAGTGAGAGAACAGAAAGTGCACCTATGTTTGGATACACGCTCGTAGACTATCGTATTGTAGAGGAACGGATGGCATGTCCCTCCAACACCAAGGGAACATCTTCCGACCAGGCGAGGTGATCATGCCTGGCGGGCCACTGCCCTGGTTGATATTGGGGATTGTAAATATGTTTATCGGCGCGGGAATTTCTATTACGCGATGTAGGATCGGTAGTTTCTTCGGGATCAGTATATCTGCGGTAGATGGCGCTGTAGTATATTTCTATCTAGCTGTATGTGTAAGTCGCCACCATATCAACTGCGGAACTAGCTGGTATCCGTTGAGACTGGCCGAATTCGGCTAGGAGTACATCATTACTACGCCAGGCCAGATTTGAGTTCTTCAAGTTTTCATTCTTTTTACAATGCTCATAGTTTGTACTGCGTTGTTTACTACCTGAGTCGACTTGTACGACAACTACACGATGACGAGGGGAAGAAATAGTTTTTACTTACAATTAGTTCAATTGATATAAAAATGCATGTTTTGTTGTAAGTTCAATGACTCTTTGTGTCATAGAGATATATATATATATATATCGTTTTATTGCGAAGCTAATGTTATAACAAGGATTTATTCTCTAGCAGCTAGACTCTAGTTTCTATTCAGTATGGCATGTATACTGAAAAACAATTATGCAACTAATCACAATACACCAGTCATAATGTATGTTAGTAAATACTGTACCTATTAGAACTGAAGAAAGTGAACAATAGTTTAACTGTTTTTCTTGAAGTAAATTTTCTTTAGCGGCGTTGTGTATTTGTTTTGTGATGGGTAAAAATATTAAACTCGCATCGGACACGTGACCTGATCGAAAATTCGTGGGACGGAGGGAGAGTAGGCCCTAAATTGTCACGTTTGTGTACGATAACGCAATAAATGAATATTTTATTTTACCACGTAAATGATAGTTCTTTTATACTGGTAATTAAAACAACTTGTGCAATATTATTCCCTAACTAAAAACTAAAATATCAAATATGCACAACGTTAATATTCATGCTATCACTTCTGCCGGTCCTCCCGGAGTGCAACCCGTTTTTCTTTTAAATTTTACAAATTTTTTTATGCTGAACACACTTGGTTTTACATTTAGAAACAATTTTTTCGTTATATCATTATACCGTAGTTTACCCAATTTCATTTGAGGTCAGCGCTAGGCCTTTTTTAAAGTTACACATTGCACCAACTTCAAATAAATGGAACAATCGTAGTTTAATGAAATTTAGAAAAGAAGAATGAAAATTATGATTATATGTATAAACTGAGCTGAGCAGAGCTGTATGCGACCAGCCGAGGATCGAGCTAAGTGGCGTGAAATTGAAGAGGCCTATGTCCAGCAGTGGACTGCGATAGGCTGACTATGATGATGATATGTATGAATAAAGTAATTTTTCTTTAGAATAGCTATTAAAAACTCTAATCTGAACATTTTCAACTGAATTTAGCACAAATTGTGTAACTGGAATTGACATTAATTCGATATCAGTAAATATAAATCTGCACAAATAGACAAAAGAAGTGAAGATTCCCGATGGGTCTGTACGATTTATTAATGTCCGACCGTTTACGTTTAGATAAAAGATAACAATCGCTGACATTTGGCTATCTAAGTAGATACACATTTTAGTGTTATCTTTATAATCTGACCACTCATTCTCGCAAAAAAAGAACTATTTTTGACGTCCGATAAGTACACAATTAGCGATGACCTATCTAGTGCATGTTTTAATGGTATTGAGTTGAGAGCAAATGAGACCCTGCCGTCCATAAACACTGAATAGTGCTTGGCCACTGTAGCGATGGCAGAAGTTAACTAATTAATCAGTTCAAGCTCATCAATGCAAGCAAAGATATCTGAAAATCTATTTTATGACGGATTAATAATAAGGAATCACTACCCCTACTCATTCCATGGGTGTTGTTAAGGACTAGGGGAACTCCGCAGAACAACCTCACTGCAAGGAAAATGAAAACTCGAAACAAACGCTATGTCAATCAGTCTACCGTGGGAGAGCCACGCTTCGATATGAATGGGCAGGCTGGATCGGAGTGCTACCACGGCCCACAGATGAGTGAGTCACCGATTGAGTGAGGATAACCAGGAGGAGGCCCATAACCCAAACCCTACCACCATCCCCCTCCCCATCCCCCAAAGGCCGGCATCGCACTGGTGACGCCTCTGGTGTTGCGGGTGTCCATGGGCGGCGGTATTCACTTACCAGCAGGTGATACATCTGCTCGTTTGCCCGCTACTCCATGAAAAAAATGTATGTCGAGTGTGGTTTAGTAGAACAAAAGCTTCTTGCTAAAAAGAGGCCTATGTCTAGCAGTAGACTATTGTAGGCTGATGGTTGATTAGTGGGGATGTTACGCTAAACCACTCGTTTGATGATGTGTTTCTTATTTAACATGGAGGGGTGTTAAACAGATTAAATTTAGGTAAATCAAGATAGTTTATGTTAAGGAATCTATTAAAAAAATAATTTAGATAGAGGAGTTATGGAGGTAGAACAACAACCGCCGTTAACATCGCGGGGCTAAGCTATTCACAAATAAGTCCGACTATACTCGTATAGCAAAAACTATGTGTATATGTATAAACAATTGGGGTATATATATTATTATTTTAGATCTGTAAGATTCTTCAGAGTAAGAACTCAGGAATTTTGAATGTTTGCCGTTCAAAATATAAAACTATTTTTGAGAATGGGATGAGCGTTTGAATAGTAAGAACGTATGTGGCTCCCTCTGGGTAATCAAGGTCACGTGATAGTAAGACTACTGCTTGTCTTTTTCTTCTTCTTTTGATGATATGGCAACCAGGCGGATCAGCTATTTCTGCCAATGTCAAGTATTAAAAGTATTCAATTCTAAGTCTTCGAGTCTTCAAGTCTTCGTCGTGATGGAATTAATGATAAAAAATATAAAAAAAGTGGATGACATGAAATGGGGACCGTCTTTCGCAAAAACAAAAAACGATCTCCTACTGCTTGTCTTATGAGGTGATCCGTCTGTCAGTCTGGCCACTATCACAGCTTAACCACTGCATGAATTTCAATGAAGTTTGGCATCAAGATGCTTTTTTCTTGAGGACATAGGCTACTTATTACCGCTATAACCAACATACTGCGGGCGAAGACGCAAATAAAATCTTATATGGTAATAAACCATAAATCTACCGTGGGAGAGCCACGCTTCGGCACGAATAAGCCCGCTCGACTGGAGTGATGCCACAGCCTCATAGAAAACCAGTGTGAAACAGGGTTTGTGCTGCGTTTCACCGAGTGAGTAAGGATACCGGAGGCCCAAACCAACCCCTTCCTCCATCCCCCAAAGGCCGGCAATGCACTTGTGTCTGTTATCGGTATCGTTTACCATCCGGCGATACATCTGTTCGATTGCCCCCTATTGCATAAAAAAACCTAAAGCCCGTACACAAATAGATATCATCAGATAAAATTGTATTAAGAGTACAAGTTAGTAATAGCTCATTATGAATAAATTTCACATCAAATCAGTATAATGTGTTATAAAGTGTCACTCTATGATAAGATAAGATATAAACAAGTGTTATCAAAGATTTTTTGTTATACTTGTGATATGAGTGTTCGGCTCGTTGCTTTCATGTCCAATGCTAAGGATTTTTCTCGAAATACCTTAAGATCGACAATGATGTAATAGATTGAACTGATAGCATGAATTACCTAGTGGTTTAACCTTAACGCTTCGGGTGCGACTTCCACATATGTGTGTGATCTACAGATCCCCGCGATACAGCATACATGTCTAATGCGAGACTTGCTTTAAAAAATAGAAAGCAAGAAAATAATTTATTATTTACTTGGTTTTGAACAGATAAGGTAACAGAAAACCAGCAGTTGTAATGCCCTGTGCAATGCCAGAAAAGGCGCCTTTCTCAGCATATTGCTGTAGACAAAGTGAGTACAGTGCTGGTATTATGCTATGTTTACACGCCTGCGAGGACTTGGCAGTCGCTCACAAACTGCAATCCTTTGTAAACGAGCGTGCTATGTTTACACGCCTGCGAGGACTTGGCAGTCGCTCACAAACTGCAATCCTTTGTAAACGAGCGTGCTATGTTTACACGCCTGCGAGGACTTGGCAGTCGCTCACAAACTGCAATCCTTTGTAAACGAGCGTGCTATGTTTACACGCCTGCGAGGACTTGGCAGTCGCTCACAAACTGCAATCCTTTGTAAACGAGCGTGCTATGTTTACACGCCTGCGAGGACTTGGCAGTCGCTCACAAACTGCAATCCTTTGTAAACGAGCGTGCTATGTTTACACGCCTGCGAGGACTTGGCAGTCGCTCACAAACTGCAATCCTTTGTAAACGAGCGTGCTATGTTTACACGCCTGCGAGGACTTGGCAGTCGCTCACAAACTGCAATCCTTTGTAAACGAGCGTGCTATGTTTACACGCCTGCGAGGACTTGGCAGTCGCTCACAAACTGCAATCCTTTGTAAACGAGCGTGCTATGTTTACACGCCTGCGAGGACTTGGCAGTCGCTCACAAACTGCAATCCTTTGTAAACGAGCGTGCTATGTTTACACGCCTGCGAGGACTTGGCAGTCGCTCACAAACTGCAATCCTTTGTAAACGAGCGTGCTATGTTTACACGCCTGCGAGGACTTGGCAGTCGCTCACAAACTGCAATCCTTTGTAAACGAGCGTGCTATGTTTACATGCCTGCGAGGACTTGGCAGTCGCTCAAAAACTACAATCCTTTGTAAACGAGCGTGCTATGTTTACACGCCTGCGAGGACTTGGCAGTCGCTCAAAATCTACAATCCTTTGTAAACGAGCGTGCTATGTTTACACGCCTGCGAGGACTTGGCAGTCGCTCAAAAACTGCAATCCTTTGTAAACGAGCGTGCTATGTTTACACGCCTGCGAGGACTTGGCAGTCGCTCACAAACTGCAATCCTTTGTAAACGAGCGTGCTATGTTTACACGCCTGCGAGGACTTGGCAGTCGCTCGCTCGTATTTTATTTAAAGGTGCATTCCTAAATAAACCAACAAAGGTTTATTGAAAAGCACTAAACTAACAATTAAAGCTGCTGGATATATTATATAATGCTTATTCATAATTATGAAAAAAATATTGGCCCGTTTTAATAGTCTACACATAAAGCAGTTTAAGATAGGGTTAATATCATTATTATCGACATTAAATTCTCAATAAATATATTATATGTATTATATATTATATAAAAGTAAACACTAAAATGAACATTTATACATTTTGCGTATCATATATAATTTACAGAAATTATTATCATCGTTTTCCTGTCCTTTTCTCAGTTTTATTCAAGGTAGGCGCAATATGAGAATCGTTTTATTGCTGACAACCACCCTGACCAGCACCACCTTGGGAATGTTTTTTATTATCATATCATATCAAATGTCACAATAGAGAAAGGTAAATCCTCGAAGGATGGGAAGTGGGATTAAGGAGGGTTAGGGTATAGACACAAGACACACAACAGAGCACAAGTTGTTTCGGACTGGTTTCTTGTGAGGCCGTGGTATCACTACAAACGAACTAACTCATTCATGCCGAAATGTGTACTCTCCCACGGTAATATTTTTACTTTTGCTTTCCATTAGGCATAGTAGAGTCATTTTGGCAGGGCCATAGATAAAAAAAAACAACATGTGGCCATTCTGTTGGTTACAGAGGCAGTTTTGTTAGAGAATTGCTCTGGATAATATCAAAAAATAAACTTCATTGGTCAAGTAGGTCTACAATTATGTTTACGAGCCGTAAGTACTTAGTATTAAACACCCTTCAGTTATCTGTTGTTTTTTGGGTATAGCACTAGTGCTGGGATCTGGAACCTGATTGATCAGTTAGTCTGTGACCACGACCAGGGGAAACTAGTGGAGACGTCAGAAAACACAGAATTATAAATTAATAAATATTTCGGACATCTAACACACAACGTCAACGGTACTAGACGACTAATTTATATACGCGTATACTTTTTTTTTCATAAATACATACTTATTATACATATAAAACATCCAAAATCCGAAATAAATATTTGCAGATCATACAAATACTTAGTTCGACCCGGAAATCGAACCCGAGACCACAAGCACAGCAGTCGCATACGCTACCACTGCGCCACCGAGGTAATCAATTACCCGCTATAGGTTAAAAGTAAGGAAAATAAAGTATGAATGTAAGTGTTTAGACTCTAAAACTAGGTATGAATTAGGAATAAAATCTCAAACACCGCAATAGACCGTCATAGTGAGGGGTCACCACGCTGCATTGTCTGCAATCGCAAAGAGTATCGTGGCCATTCCTCTTGAATTCTACTCATACTTTCCATCAGGTCGTGTAGAGTCATTTTGGCGGAGTCTAGCAGGCTCATACATATTAAAAACTATTAAAGACACCCCCGCCTATACCCAATATAGTAAGCGCCATTGACAAGAAAGACCTAAGTTAAAAATAACTTAAAATGAATTAGTATTTCTGCTAAGTCATGTGTTTTCTTCTACTAATTGGCACTATAAATCAATTTCCTTATTCGTGGATCCAAATTATACCTGGAAATATTTTTACAAGTGCATAGAATAACCACTTTTTGTGCACCAAAATTGTTAGAAATCATCACACAGCAAAAAATACAACACAAAAAATCCAGACAAGTAATTTGAAATTGACGTATTTCGTTGCATTTTTAATGTACTAAAAACGTAAAAATAAATAGTTACTCACATTTCCATATTCCTTTTGTAGCAGTTGTAGAATAAGCATAATATGATAATAAAAGACACAACCAACGGGGTAACCAGCATTTTGAACAAAATGTTGGAGCTCGTATATCTCAACTCTTCTTGCGGCGTTGAAGAATTCATTTTATCAGTTTTTATATCAACTGTAACTTTTTATTTTTTTCTTTTTTTTTGAGCACTGTTACGACGCGTGTTGGTCATTAAACATTGAGCTTCGTTAAGTCATTAACATTGTCGGTTTGAATAACAGTTGATCAATATGTTATCTGTTCATTATACCGTGTTATCAGAGGCAGGATGTTCGTAAAACTATTTATTTTCACCGGCTTCTAACTATACTATCGACATTATTACAGTTAAACACACGTCACCTACCTCCTTACTTCAGCCCATTATCGTCCACGGCTGAAAGAAGAACTCCCCCAAACATCCAACTACTCTATGCCTTATTATAATATTTGGAGTCAGCGCAATATATAACATTGTAAAAGATCAAGACGGTTATTAGAGTTCCGTACTACAAAAGGAAAAAACTGAACCCTTATAGGATCACTTTGTTGTCCGTCTGTCTGTCTGGCAACACCATTTTTCTCAGAAAAGCGTGGAGGTATCAAGCTGAAATGAATAACATATACTCAGTAATCACTTGCAGCTGTGAAAATATCAAAAGATACAGCCATTTATTCTGTAAATTTTCGACACTCGCAAGAAAATCAAACCCATAGGGTACTTCCCGTAAACTCAGAATCTTGAAATTTGGTACGAAGCAACGTCTTATAGCACAGGTAAAGGAAAAATTGCGAAAAGCATAAATTTATAGTTATATCATATAATATAGCAGGTTTGTACGGAATCCTTGGTGCGCGAGTTCGACTCGCTCTTGTCCGGATCTTTTTCATAGCCGTTTTCCGTAAGGTTGAAGAAGTAATTTTTTCCAGTCTTGACGTTTATTTAAAAATACATTAGAAGTTATATATATCAACAGTTTTATTGCCATAATACGGGCCTTGCTTAGTTTGGGATTAAACCATCAAGACGAATGTAAAAGAAATAAGAATAAACTTATTTCAAATTTCCCACGTGGCACGGACTTCAATATACATTGGGAATAGGGTAATACAGTATTGTTCCAGGGCACTTCTTTCTAGGGTGCACCTGGGTCTCCGGCTTCTAGTACCCGAGACAGTGTGCGGTTTTCGTCGGTTCGAGTCCGACATGCCACCAGGAGATTGGATTCGAGGTGATTTCCTCACGAAAAAAAGAGTAATACAGTATTGGAGACTTATTTAGATTCAGGGAAAAGAAAAAATCCCACTAATTTATTAATACGAAAGTTTGTAGTAGCATGGATGGATGTTTGTTACTCTTTCACCCAAAAACTACTGAACGGATTTAGAAGAAATTTTATAGGTAGCTTATACATATGTAAGAATAACACTATAGGCTACTATTTGCCATGACAACCAACATGCTTGCGGGCGAAAGCTAGCAATAAATATAAATACAAACCCGAGGACATCTTGTATTATTTGTAAAAGGTTTCTGAAAAGGGTAATATAAAAATCGTGTATAAGGCTTATCTATGATAATATATGCAAACACTGATTATCACTATTGTAGATATATATATTAGGATAATGCGGAATTAGTAACTCATCGAACAATAGACATAAAACATGTTTTTCCCGGGACTGTGTTTTTTATTAAACGTATCTAATAGCGTTAGTTCCTTATAATTTGAAACATGCATCAATGACTTAAGGACATATAACAGTTATAAGAACTTATTTCATTTAATATTGCAATATTTTATCTTTTTCAAGATTCCACCATCCGGCTTTGCGATGGGGCGGTGTGGCAGAGCGACTAAAATCGCAATTAATACCACAATGCGCCCTTAATCGTAGGGAAATGGGAACAGCTTTATATAAACATTGGGACTCTAGCTGGAGCTGGAGCTTTATTATTTCTAAGATTTAAGGTCGGCTACTAGTTCAACCGGTTTTACTAGAATATTAGTTTTTACACGGAGCGAGTGGCGTTGAACCTCTGCAAACCTGAGGATGAATCGAATTCGAAGGTTGCCCTGGTTGTCAGTATATTTGAGGGCACTGACTTTCCATTAAAGTTTCCGACGGCTTCGCGTGCTCTTGGAGGCAAAGGGCTGCTATTAAGAATTTTTAGTAAAAAAAACCAACAGCAGTCCGACCCGGTAATCGAAGACCGAGACCTCTTGATCTGAAATAAACAAACAAGCAACAACCCATAATGTCCCACTGCTGGGCTCGGGTCTCCTCTCAGGAGAGGGTTAAGGCCATACGTCCCCACGCTGGCCAAGTGCGGGTTGGGGACTGGCAAGAATACGTTGTGGCTACGTAAATCTTGCCGTTGGATGTTTTTAAGCCGCCCGAAGGCCTCCAACTAAGCATCACGACTGTTATCGTATGACAAGAACCGGGACCTATTGCTTAACGTGACCTCCGAATCACGGAGACGCTCATGGTAACATGCCACCAGCGGTCACCCATCCAGGTACTGACCGCGCCATCGTTGCTTACCCTCGATGATTGTTTCTAATCACCGAGTGCAACTGGGCTATGAGCGATCTGAAATGGCTTACGCTAATCACTGGACACTAACAAGGAGGCAGTGTTTTATACTACTCGTAGGTATACATTTCTAAAAGTTGTAGAGACACAACGAAATCAAAAGATACAACCGTTCATGTAAAATTTTCGACACTCGCAAGCGAATCAAAACCTGCAGGGTACCTCCCGTGCACTCACAATCTTGAAATTTGGTGCAAAGCAACGTTTTATAGCACATCATCATCATCATCATCAGTCTATCGCAGTCCACTGCTGGACATAGGCCTCTCCAAAAAAAGAAAAAAAAAGCACAGATAAAGGGAAAATTGCGAAAAGTATATTTATTTAGTTACATCATATAATATACCTACAGGTTTGTACAGAACCCTTGGTGCGCGAGTCCGACTCGCACTTGACCGGTTTTTTAGTTCATAACATCGCAGACGAAGTGCTAATAATTTCGTCGATGAAAACATACACACGCGATTTTTCTCTGCCTTCGGTTGACAAGAGATTAGTTCGTTTTAATATGTTTCTTGCTAGGTGTACTCAATTGCCTGCACTACGTAACGTAAAATAGATTTTATTATGGAGACCCTATATACAGGTGAGGTGTAAAATTTAATAGGAAACATAATTTTCGAACATAAACTGTGAAGAGGAACATCTAAAGCTATATCTATTCGTACTGACAAAAACTTTCTCATTTTTAATAGTATTTTTGTATGTAAAAAATTGAGGTTGAAGTAGCTATGGATATGCCTAGATCATTTATTAGGCTGTAAATGGTCACACAGTTTACCATGAAGAATAGGCAATACAGCATACAATGTGTATAAAAAATATTATACCTTAGAGTACAGAGTATCGGTTAGCCTTAGCAACGGGCTTACAAAATGCGTTCGATCGGCTTAACTGAAGTGATAAATACATATAGCTGATGTTTGTTGTAATTATTTTCTTGCTTTTTGCTAATTGAGTAAGGATACCAAAAACCAAATTATTTACCCGATTTCGAGGAAGGGAGCTCCAAAAATTGGCAATGCTATTGTGACTCATTGGGTGTTCATTTACTTATTTGCACTTCAAAACGATAAAAATGAGTAGCTGTTAATTATCCAATATCCTATAACCTATAACAGCCACTGCTGGACATGTTCTTAAAAGGAGGATGTGGCGTACTACACTACACGGGCCAGGCCGGTTGGCACATGGTTTGTTTAAAGCTTTGTGATACTATTCTGCGTGTTTTACTTCTTTAGTCATCTTTTGACCAGACGCATGGAATAAATAAAGGTGGTCACACTCCATATTCTTCTGTCACTACACGAAGAGCTAATATATGATTATCAGAAAAAGGTTTCCATGGCAACAGGTCATGGAGCCAATTAGCTCGCTTATCACAAAATATATTAATAGGTAGGTACATGCAATTAAATGACGTCACTAATCAATCAGATAATAATTAACAGGCTGTTGTCTGAATGATCAGTCTATGAGAAGTATTAAAATAAACGAGTTTAAGTGAATTATGAAGAAAACAGATAAGGCTTCTTCTTAAATTTATTATATCGGAACTGTATTAAGGGTGCTTCATTAAGAAATAGTCAGTGGAAAAATAAGTTCACCAAAATACGGCAGAAAATTGGATCGTTTTTATTCAAATCTATGAGATAAACTTATTTACCGAAAGTGCACACAAGAAGTGCACTTCCGGTGGCATTAAAAAGGCTACATCACTCCCGGAAACTTGTAGTGACCTGAAATGGCTTCTAAGCTTTTGAGATGATCTGGGATAGTTGGAGTAGGAAGATAATAAACCCACCTACAACGGCCCAATCAAGAGGCTAAGTGCGGAAATAGCCCGTCAAAACAAACAAACTCTTTGGGTTTCTCCTAAGGACCCCTTATTTATTTTAGACATTATATAAACTGATTTT
Source organism: Hyphantria cunea (assembly GCA_003709505.1). Lineage (NCBI taxonomy): Eukaryota > Metazoa > Arthropoda > Insecta > Lepidoptera > Erebidae > Hyphantria > Hyphantria cunea. The sequence goes on from PKRV01001992.1 coordinate 506,859, forward strand.
TGAAGCCGTTTGTAGCAAGAGTCGAAGCATAGTGACAGTGTAGACAAAATAATTAGAGAATCGCAAGTGCAATCGGAGCCGATACTAAGAATAATATCATCATGTGATTTAAATTACGTATCTAATCAGTCCAGGTCACAAGATCTGAACAAATCGTTCCATCAATTGCATCAACAAGTACCCTGTTATCAAAGAGCCGACTTTAAGAGCGATTTAGAGAAATTATTGATAAACAATATATTTTTGACTTATGTGTATTATTGTCGAGCGTGTCATGTGACTCCACTTGAAGCTTATCAAGCAATCAAAGAAGTGTTATTTTTAGGACAAGTACGTCAATGAATGCACCGGAAGATTTGATTCATCTTAACATGTGATCTTCTTTTATGTGGTAGGGACCAAACGAGTGCTTGTCGTTTCAGTATTAGAAAATTAGTAGGGGTTGGGCTTTAGTTTGTAAGCCTCATTCATGCGCTGAGAGGATCACAATAGAGACAGGAATAAAAACTTGAAATTAACGCTGTACCAACTCGTTACGAAGACCTATGCTCAGCAGTAGACTGTTGAAGACTGTTGATGATGATAATATCTCGATGGAAAGCGACGAAAGAATTGTTTCGGTTTCCTATGAAGGCGTGATATCACATCAATAAAACCGTCCCAAAACATCAACAACTTTTAACAGTCCACTGCTAGACATAGGCTTCTCCATAGCAAGTAGGTTAGGTCCATATTATGGTTCTCCATAGCAAGTAGGTTAGGTTCATATTATGGTTCTCCATAGCAAGTAGGTTAGGTTCATATTATGGTTCTCCATAGCAAGTAGGTTAGGTTCATATTATGGTTCTCCATAGCAAGTAGGTTAGGTCCATATTATGGTTCTCCATAGCAAGTAGGTTAGGTTCATATTATGGTTCTCCATAGCAAGTAGGTTAGGTCCATATTATGGTTCTCCATAGCAAGTAGGTAAGTCCATATTATGTTGTTTTATCATCATCTTTAGTCGTAGTCAGTGCAGCTTCCTTATTGAATTGTTTTCTATCAAACAGTTCACCTTCTTCTGTGTCCCATCTGACTATTGTTACGATTCCAAAGAGCGATCGCGTCTCGCGAAACATTATCTCATTCCTCTATGATCATGAGACATTTACAGCTCTCGTAATGTGATCATGAGGGTTTCATTATCTTACACATGCTATGAGATCGTCTCGAGCATGTGTTCTATTTACTCTGTGCAGTTAGTGTTCAAGTCTTAAAGATGATTCACTGTCCGACCCAGATTCAATATTCTTGAATATATTGAATGGAAGACATACTGTCAGTCATTTTTATCAGTTCAAAATACCTTTATTGTCTCACTAACTAATCAGCTTTATCACCACAGGTTCTCCAACAGGTTGTTGAACTTAAACCGAAACCAGATTACATACATGTCTGTGTTTTTTGTTACCTCTTATGTGAGATAACCCGTTTTTTAATGAAATAGTGGGCAAACGAGCAGCCGTGTCACCTGATGTTAAGCGATTACCGCCGCCCATGGACACCGGTAACACCAGAGGCGTCACAAGTACGTTGCCGGCTTTTGGGGGATGGGGAGAGGGATAGGGGAGGAGTTGGGATATAAGCCTACAGTATGCTCACTTACTCGGTGAAACATAACATAAGCAAACGCTGTTTTTCACCAGCTTTCTGTGAGCCGTGGCATCACTCTGGTAGAGCCGGTCCATTAGTGTCGAAATGTGGCTCTCCCTGAATACATTTTAGATAATATCCTAATTATCACTTTACACATGGTCGTCTGATCTCAAACTACGCAGAGCCTGTGCCATGGTATCCCAACTTTTTTTTTAAAAGGATTACATTCGATTCTACGAACTCTGCGGTTTAGGAGTCAGTGCCACCAACTGCTAGATCATTCAGTCAGGATTTGATGTCAATAGAATTTATTAAAACAACAATGACATCGTTATCTAATATTGTTACGTATAACAACAAATTGTATATATTCTATATATATAATATGTGAAGCATAAATGTTTTAACCCTTTTTAAGAAAATTATAACGGAAGAGTATCAAAGGCACAGTTAAAATCCACATGGAGGACGAGCACAGAAAGCAAAAAAAAATAAACATTGCGATCCAGTTTCGATCACTGAGTTGTAATAAATTTCTAAGACCAAAAATAATGGTTCAGTTGTTCAATGAGATAATATTAAACAGACTTTTTAAGTATTTGATGTATTTTTGTGCTTTTTACCGATGAGAATGAAGGTTATAGATGCAGGTTTCTGCTATAGGATTTGGTCGTATTTGTATCACAAAAACTAAATAGCCTTAAATAGACTGACTTGTAAATGTTTTTACTAAACCCTTTAACAGACTCAGACATGGGGAGGTACCATGTCTCTATTCGCTCATGTTATCTACACGGTTCTTCACCTGTTGATTCATCTGTGATGCAGCATACAGAAGTTATATAACCAATTACGATTCAAAGGCGACATATACCTATATCTAAACATTTTAAACAAATATGCTGTACCACCCACAGATTAAAGCACATATTTAATTATCAAATACAACGTAAACGTAAAACGTTTAGTAAGTGATTAAGTAATTAAAAAAGTAAAGATAGAATACGAGTTCTTGGTATTTGGAAGTCGATTTGTGTTCATATTGTCGTAGCAATAAAAGGCTTTGTTTGATAACTTTGCGGAGTTCCCAGACAGCAATTTGTTTGATCAAAGGTGTCGTTTAGTGTTAACGTCGAGATGACAATGTAATTGATGTATTATGTCAAATGATGTAAATTACTGACTTGAGCTTGTTTGCCATGCTTTTATGGTGCGCAGTATATGTGGGCTTCAAAAATAGTAAAAGAATCGTCCTCGTTAAGATATGTCAACATCATTATTATCAAAGTTAAAGAGACGTACGTCTTATGTCGTACGTAAGTCTTAAGTTGAAATGTATTGAACATTCATTTCAACTTAAGACTTACATTATCAAAACATATTTTTTCTTTCATCTTAAATTTAAATAAGTATTAACAGATATTAAATCTGCAAATAACTAAAACCTATACATATTCGAATTTCTATTGTCCTTAAATGATAAAAGTAATCGAAAAGTACGGTGTAATAAGGGGAGGCCTTAGTTCAGTAGTGAACGAAAAAAAGTTGATTTAATTAAAAGAACAAGTTAAAATAAACTATATAAAACACGCTACGCAAGCATTTAATCGGGTAATCACACACCAAAAATGCCATACATAATTTTGGAAAAGAGCCGATACTCTTACATCGCTGGACTAATATTAACCAAACATAGCAAGAACCACCGCAAAGACTGGCTGGCTGGCTTTCAAATGAAAAAAAAAACTGCATCGAAATTGGTCCACCCGTTAGAGAACTACGATGCCACAGATACACATAGACGTCGACGCCAATTATATAACATCACTCTCTTTTAAAAAAATAGTCTAAAAAAATCATGCTTACAAAACTCAGTTACGAATAAATACATAGTTGTAGCAAGTAGAAGCATGTTTCAAAGCAATTTTAAGGCTATAATTTATTAAAAATCACCATTACAAGTCCAGTTTATAGGGTTGAATAGTTGACCGTTATTGTCGATGTGTGAGATAAACAGTATTTTAAAACCATAAACCTACCTGCCCCAGTCGAACTCAAACTTTTCCGTTTTTTTACAATAGATGATGACCGTTATTATTTCTATTATGTATAATAAGGCTAATATCAGGTTTTCTATGCAATCATTCTGTAACCTTCGTAGTGAATTTGTGGAATTAAATTATACTGAAAATCATTGTTTTGTAGGAGCCATGACACATTATCTAGTTGAATAATCTCTGTTATTTTATAGTGTTTTGATTGTACTTTCCGCTGTAGATGTGTTTTACGAATCGAGGCTTAAATTTTTTAATATGTTTGTGTGCGAAAACCTACAAAATAATATTATTGTGATGCTTAAAATTATTTTAATCTATATATTATTTTATTGATTTGGTGACAAACGAGCAGACATATCGCCTGATGGTAAGCGATTACTGCCCATCATGGACAACCGCAACTCCCACGGTAAACAAATTATAGAATAATAATTATCATATAGCGTTTATTCCTCTCACCATAAAGTCAAACACAAAAAGAGAAACAGTACCGACTACAGTTATTCCTTTGTAAAAGACTGGTGACTCTGATATGAAACACCTGTGTTACAGATCACCAGCAAAATGTCTTAGCAATGAGTAAAAGTACTAAGTAAATTGAGTAAAGCAGATACGTAACTTAAAGTTATTATTAATGAATAAAATCAATAGAGTTTAAGAGACACGGAAGCAAAAGCGAAAAAGAGTAGGCATCTGTTTCTAAGGTCAAATAAAATCAGACTTCCCATGAACGTAATCAAAGTTTTAGGTCAACACATGCCGCTGCTATTATATTGTCACGAGGTACTGAACTGATTTATGTGATCAATGGTAGGTATTTATTTGTGGCCACAAACGTGTGACCAGTCTAGTCGTTGACCCCTGTTACCTTACACGGACTACATATCACCACATCACCTGCCTTTAACAGTTGCTGGCTGGACATGGCTTTTCCACAGAAAGTTTTGTTCTACAGTGGCACTTGGACAGATGAGTTGGTATAGAGTTGGATTCAAGTTTTCCTTCTCTATAGAGTGTAGTTTGGTCCCTTAGTGGCCTCCTACGACACCCATGGGATAAATGGGAGATTGATATTCCGTATTCTAATTATTCCTCATAGACGATCATTAGAAAAATTAAATAGATCAAATTGAATATCACCGCAATCAAAACTGAAAATATTAATAAAAAATTGTTAAAAAGGAAACGTGTTTCTAAAAGTGTTATTTTTGTAACACAAAGGCTGAGCTATTGCTACGTAATGGTATGTTTTGGCAAGGTTACAATTCGCATATTGTAACCTTTACTATTTATTAGTCATTACGTGGTTGTAGCCACTAATAGGTACGTACCACAGAATCATATGATCATTGCAATACCGTGTGGCAATTTAACACTAGTGTATCACTTTTTATCTTTAGGGTTTGGGATATAAGTGGGGAGGAATCACGTGCGCTGGTAGTTAATTCGAAATTTAAGCCGATTGGCGTAGGAAAAAAGAGCTGAACCGTTTAGATCGAGAGCGTATGATTTCCAATATAACATGGTGACGCTGCGACGCCCAAAGCCAGCATGTGTTGTTGTGTAGAGAAAGAGAGAAAGCCCGTCTTTGATTCTCTTATCCTACATCCAACATATTATTTTGAATGGCTAAAATTATTTATTAAATGTGAGTAGAGATACAGGAAACAGCAAGTTTTCTAAAATAATTTTCCTTTAGCATTCATCATTTGTAATTCAATCAAAAGATATACAAATAAAAACAACCGCATCTGGGTATGAATTATAGTTATCTGTTCGTTTTTTTCTGTTTTTTTTTTTTGTAGTTACATATTTTACGATGCAATTTGTCTAGAAATGCTTACAAGGATTTACAACTTTTAAAACTGTCTTATTACTTTAGATCACACGTCTCGATTAGCGTACATATTAAATACGTGTATAAGTCAAAAATATTCATAAGAAGTATCATCTTGCGAACACGATAGGTGAAATTTGATAAAAAAACTCAACGAGAATATAATAATTTAAAGTGCTGTTGATTATACTGTTCATCAAATGACATTTGAGCTACCGTCAGACATACATAGTATTTAAATTAAGAATACAGAGTATAATATCGGTGCAAAAAGGAGGAAAAAAATTAATAATCCCCATACCCCCATATCTGGTCAGCGTAATATCATTTCCACCAGCCCGTTGTAGTCCACTGATAGTTAAGGCCCTCTCCGAAGGCACACTACAGAGCCTGGACTACTACTTTTGCATTCAGTCGCCGCAGTGATACAGTAGGTTAAAACTTTCTTTCACCCTTTCTAAACTCATAAAGAAACGGAACCTTTGTAGCTGGATAATTCTCACTTTGTCTTTGTATTTGAAATAGATTGTCACAATAAGAAGTATATTTCCATATATCACATCTTAATACAATAATTGCCTGGCCTCACGTAATGATTACACAATATATTTATAAACAAACAAACCAACATTTCCTATTCTACAAAAGATAGAGGAAATCGTAAAGTTACGCAAACTCGCGGTAAATATTTACGCAATTCGCCATCTCTTAATTACATAACAGATTTTCTACTCGAAGATGTCGAAAGTACCTGACATTGAATTAGTATTGCGTCTGCGACAGATAACAATAATTTTCGCGAACTATCATCTTTTTTCAAGGTGACCAGGTAATTTTGTTTTAGATATATACGTACGTATGTGTTAATATGTGAACAATACGGAAGATATTAAAAGAAGATGGTCAAATTGTTTTGATTGTTACTTCTTGCCAAGCTCCAAGTTCCTTATAAGATCATAAATCAGAATAGATTAATAAAACTTGATAGTTACCCCCTAAAATATTATTTTTTACGAATTGATGTGATTATTACGCACAGAAAAGAAAAGGATTTTTGAGAATATTGTGGAATTACATAAAACATCGATTTACTTTTCATTCAGTTTTCTAAATGTGAACAATGATTTAAAAAATGAAATGAAAATTGAAATTAAAATTCGATTCTTTTATCCAAAGTTTCTTCAAGTGCTTTGATTTTATCATATATTTCTCTCATATATCCTGATAAGCAATAGTTGATATAGCAAAATAATTAAAACAGGATTTTTTAAATTTAATATACTCTTGCTCCAGGCGTGTGGTGACGGAAAAGAGGTGGAAGAGACAGAAAGAGGAGAATTAAAACTTGATACAAACCCTGTACCCACCCTTGTATCCTAAGTGATATTGCTGGCTAAAACCTCCTTGTTATGAACAGGCGTATAGCAAGTTATGAACTATTAAAGGCTGTTGATGATAATGATGATTCACCTGATGATAAGTTTACATTTGCAACGCAATAGACGCAAGTGTTTTGGGATTCCCCCATTCTTTGGGGTTCTCCCTCTGTTTTATGGAGAGGAAAGTTTGACACCCAGTAACATACACGCGGGTTGGATCGCGGTCTGTCTACATATTTGCTGTTTCGGTCTAAGTAAGGCTATAGCTTCACAAAAAACTGGTATTGAGCGATTATTTTGCTACTTTTCTCCGGGTGAGTGAACTTGGTTATCGCGGTAAAAAGTAGCTATGTTCTTCCTCAAGAATCTAAGTATCTCGATGCCTTTAACATAGCTTTATATTTTAATATTAGTATGAATTACTATAATTATTAATTACTGTTGCATCAATTACTTCTTACTCGAAGTTTTTCTATACTATATTTTTATTTATCTTAATTGAACACACTTAAAAATTACAAAAAAAAGAGTTACAACATACAAATGTGACAATTGGCGGTCTTATCGCTCATAGCAATCTTGGATCAAATCAAATCAAAATTGGAATCAAAGTGAGTCTAATTAGGATAGCACAGCAGGGTGCACAAATCTTAAGTTTACATGTGAATAATAACAAAAGAAACACTAAATTCAAAATATTTAACATTCGTATATAAATACACATCTACTCATATCAGAAATAGAAACATATACATACATAAATACATACACAGATTAAATATGTATGCTATATAAACAAGCTAATACAACGACAGATAAAAATCCATCACTAACTTTTATACATACCTACAGGTTTTAGCGTGCCGGATCGTTTCAGGTAAATCGTTCCAGAATCTTAATGCTTGCTCAGTAAAGGATTTATCTGTAAACTGGGTGGAATGTTTTGGCATCGCAAGTTTCAAATTCTCTGATGATCTCTGAGTGTTGTATGAGAACTGTAATCGTTCTTTAAGATAAGATGAAGTGTAAGGATGAAACCGAATACTGTATAAAAAAGGAAAAATGTGAAGATTCCGGCGAAAACCGTTCAATTGTAAAGTTTTTTTTGTTCTAAATATGTACGTAAAAAGATCCATTTACTCAGCTGTACGTAAACAATACGTTCATAATTAACAAAATGAACATGCGTTTCGCTTTTTAGAGTCTAAATGACAGGTGATGAAATAATGGAAGGCATTAAAGTAAATTGAGTGAAACAGTACAGTGTGTTGTGTGACATATGTCTGTGTATTCGTCAGTTTAGTGGCCTTACAAGTGATTGTTCGAAAATGAGGTCGTATGCTTTGATGGCAATGATGCCGATATATACTTGAAGTAGCAAAGTTTTTGCCTTGCGAAGACTTTGCAAAGTTCTTACGGTAATTTCCGTCTGTTATATATGCAACTTATATTCATCATCAATCATCAACAACCCATTATGTCCCACAGCTGGGCTCGGGTCTCCTCTCAGGAGAGGGTTAAGGCCATACGTCCCCACGCTGGCCAAGTGCGGGTTGGGGACTGACAAGACAACGTTGTGGCTACGTAATCTTACAGTTGGATGTTTTTAAGCCTATGATAACAGCCAGGACCGACTGCTTAATTTGACCTCTGAATCACGGAGACGCTCATGGTAACATGCCACCAGCGGTCATCCATCCAGATACTGACCGCGCCGTCATTGCTTACCCTCGGTGATTGTTTCTAATCACCGAGTGCAACTGGGCTATGAGCGCCTCTCATATTATGGTTGTTCATTCCCTTACCTTTAGTGCTCTATTTTGCTTTCGTTAAATAAGATTTTAGGCCTTGACCAAGACGAATTCAATAAGTTTGAGAAATTTTTTGTACAAGTTCAGATCAGTTCCTGATTATCAGAAAGTTGAATAAGTAACAGATGTGTATAAGTACCGTTTGTACTTTGAAAGCTGTTAAATTTGATATTACAAACAGATAATTCAATTTTATTTTTTGTATAGATTATTTTTTAATAGATTAATTCTGTATAACTATTTTCTCTAAAGAACTTTTACGTGGCCCATTGCATTTAAGATTTTTAGGAACACCCTAGAAGGTTGTTCTTTAATTAAAAAAAAAACTGGTTACACCATCTCTTGTTTTTTCTTCTGTAACATAACTTCTTGTAGTCACAAACTAGCAAAAGTTATTTCTAATTCAGTCGGTGAAATAATTAAAATTAATTATTAGAAGAATTAATTAATTTAAAATAAATAAGAATATAAAACGGCTATTGCATATATTTTAATATATAGCAATTTCATTTTAAAGACTACTACATTACGGCTTAAATAAAAAAAAATCAAGTGTTTGTGCCTTGCAACAAGATGTTTGTTATTTCCAATTAAGTGTGTGTAAATCCGCGCTCCAGATAATTTTCCACTTAACTTTGTTCTTCAATTTAAACATAATCACGATCTCATCACGCCGCAGCTAAGCCCTGCGGTTCCTTTCAAGGCATTAAATGGTGATAGTCGCCAAACGATCGAAGCCTTTAAACCACTTCACTTTGATAGTGACCTCATCACGTTTAGGGTACGTGATTGCTTAGTGGTGTGAAACAGTTTTTTTAGTTTTAACGATTGTTGGGGTTGCCATTACAGGGCTATAAGAAACGTAGGAGGTTCAACCTCCAGTAGAGAACGTATAATATTTTTCAATCACAATATTTTGGAATATTTTTTAATATATCAAACCCCTTAATATTTAATCTCTCTATACAGCCTTTAATCAAATATTTCATCCTATTAATGTTGAACTTATATTATGATAGTATATACATAAAAATTTAATGTTCAATCTCCTATTAAACGCATAGACAAGCTCAGAAAAGATTTTATTCAAATAAAATAATTATTACTAATGAGAGAAAAATGACTTTTAGAAAAACCTTCATTAATGTGTTGTAGTTGTTCACAGGTGACATTAAAATAGCAGAAACAAATAGTATGCTCAGTGTGTACGAGGCCGAGGCAACGGATGTCGTAACACAGATTGCATAGTAAGAGACGCTTAACTCTTAAGTGCAGTCAACACAACGCGATGAGCGCCTCCAAGGATAAAATAGAAAGGTTCCTACACACGCCATTGGTTCTGTTCAACTGTGAGATTAACGTAAAGATTTAGATTTTTTTTATGAAAGAGAATACATTTTCCTTTATAAGCGACATATAAAGAGTGTTACAAAAAAGGGTTATTTTTATTTCATTTACTTTATTTAGTTCCCTTAAAACTAGCTTTTCCCGCGGCTTCGCTCGCTCGCATAGATATCAGTTATAGCAATAAAGTGTAAGCATAGCAATAAGTAGCCTTTGTCCTTACTCAAGACTCAAAGTAAATTTTATTGAAATCTTTGCAGTGATTTAGCCGTGAAAGCGTGACAGACAGACAGACAAAGTTACTTTCTTTATAATTATAGTATGGATTTTAACTATTGTACTTGAACAAATACAATTGAATCCTAGAAAAATAATAATAGTTTTTGGCTCTCTAGAAATGGTTGATAATTAAAAAAAAATGAACACAGCTATTTAGAGCATCAACTCGAATATCACCAATAAGATTCTAGTATGCACGACGCACACAGCGCACATGCACCTATTTGGTGTGCTAAGAAGTAAAGATATTGGATGCAAAGTTAAGGGAAAGAGCATGCAATTAACCTTCTTGCAGAGATCGGAACGGGCGCCGTACAATACTTCCATGATTTCATTCATCTAAGACTTCTATGATTCCCCAACGGGTACCACGAGGTTATCCACGGGGACCCCGTTGGAGAAAAATTCACAATTAGTCTGTTATACTTCGTGCTGCAGTCATCGGCCCGTGGCCAATCCCCATAAAGAAATTCCCCATTCAAGTTCAGATAGTAATGGGGCGCGTTAAAAAGGTATTATTTTTATATCAAGCGTCATTATGTGATGTTGTCATTTTATGTTTACTGCGACTACAAACTGTATAATCGTTGCACTTCTTATACAAATAAAAACAACATAATTGTAACGATAAACTTAATGTCTCGAAGGCGAGTGAATCGATTAAAACCTGACGCTAACATAATTGCACATACTATCTAAGATGTTTACGTGTTTCAGGCGGCTTCTTGTTTACCTATTTAGATATTATATTAGGTTGTGGTTAAGTTTAGTAAAACAAATAGGTATCTTAATTTGAAACTGACAAACCGATTGCTAAAGCTCATTTTCTGATGTAAAGAAGGATGTTATAATAGTATATTAGGTATTTAAAACTTATCTACTATATTCATACGTAATTAGCAATATAGAAAGTGTATCAGAATAGTTAACTCGACTTTTTCAAATCCCTATGTAATTATAAAAAAGGAATAGCATTTAAAGAAGTCCAATGTGTGAGGTGACATACATACATGATTAATATACTCACGCCAGTGTATCAAAAGGATAGACAGACAGAGAAGTATTAAAAGTGCAATGTCACCAATTTATTAGACTTTCATATAAGGGCTAATATAGAGACCGGCACGTTATTTGGCCAGATCTGTTACATTTTCCCTTTAGTTGATAGAGGGACGCGGGGATTGAAGTATCACCGTTTCGAGCAAGCGATCGGAGCGTCAGTCGACTACACTTGTATTTTGTTTGTTTTGATTTGTTGCATTATGTGTATTGTGTACACTACGCCGAAATCTGGCCAAGTCACGTACCAGTACCTATACCGAGGTATTGTTTTAAGTTATGCTTTGAATATTTTCTGCTGTAATCAATATGACTCTTGTTTGCCGAAATACCTATTTAGGTAGTACATTTTTTCACATACTTATAAATATTGAATAATAGTGTATTATTCTTTAAAAGTAGATTGATTGATTGACGTTATTTTTGTGCAATTTCCCCCTCCACAGTTTCCTTAATTTCAGAGAGTCGGGTAATTTTATAAAAAAGAAAATATGCTGGCAAGCATCCTTTTTGGAAGTTGCTCATCAAAGAAGTAAGCAGGTTGTAAAATTTTATTTCAGAATCACTCTAATGACAGAAGAAGTTTAGGCAGGTAAGTGAAATTAAAAGTTTGAACGATTTTTAAGTTAATATTTTATTAGAATTAGTATTATTTTTTGGTTCTGAGCTCTAGCTCTCATGGTTATTATTAAAGTTTAATCGCTTGTGTGAAAAATTTATTTTTCATGAGTTCTGAACACACGAAAAATAGTTTAGCGCCTGCGCTGTGTTTCACCGAGTGAGTGAGGATACCGGAGGCCCATAATCCAACCCTTCCCTTCATCCCCCTCCCCATCCCCCAAGGCCGGCAACGCACTTATGATGCCTCTGGCGTTCCGGGTATCCATGGGCGGCGGTAATCTCTTACCATCAGGCGATACGTCTAATTAATTCTCATTAAATTGCAACAGTTATTTTAAAAGTCACGTACACATTTTTGCAAGCATGAATTAAAAAGTTACGTGAAGCCAAAATCGAAAACATTCTTGTTCAATTTCAGACTATTTACCAGAGTATTAATTTATGCATAGAAATTTACTATTCAGACCATATTTAGATTAGCTTAGTTTCCATGGTCTTGCAATAAAATATTTAAAGAGACTCATAAGTTGATCCAGCTAATATCAATAAAAATATAAACAGTACTTAGAAGTAATGTCACTTTATGATATCGTGGTGACTTCATGACGTAATTAGGTTAGGTGATATAATTTTCAAGCCCTTCATGATAACAATGTACTCCACCAAAAAAATTACACACACACTTAACTTTTGAATCTCAGATTTGTCACCGCTAGGAGATACAGCCTGTGGTGACTTCCACATACAGCAACAACAAAAATATAATATATGACAACACCATCTACCGTAGATACACTGAACCACGGAGTTATGTAGTGTACGAAGAAACTACCAATCCTGCATCGCGCAATAGAAGTTCTCGCGATTAACATATAAACAAAGTTGTTTATATGTTAATCGCGAGAATTTCTATTTCTATGCCTGACGGGCACGGTTGAAGTTGGGAAGTCCCAACATTAACCGTGCCCGTCAAGCATTATCACCTTGCCTGGTCGGAGGATCCTCCCATTTTATTGGAGGGACATGACACCCGTTCCTCCACACAGCCCAAAGTTCCCCCATAAGCCATCATTCATTCTTTTTAAGGACAGGTCTATATCCAGCAGTTGAATATTTAAAACTGTTCATGATAAACATAAATTCTTCAATAAGAAAAAGATAGAGTTTGAGACAGAGGGAACCAAGAATTTTCAATATACTACATCACTTTATTTTATAATGTTTAACTCTGGACGGATGTTATTATAAAACCTCTGTTCTTCATTGAATGTCATATAATAAGTCAGCGTGTGAAAATAACCGTCAACAAATGATGAGTGCGATCTTTTATTTTCACTGTCAAGATAACAATCTTATACTCTTGCGTAATAGACAAACAGTTTCCTCCTTGTCGCATCACCTAAATATAAATATTTGTTGCGAGTTATAGCGAAAAGTGACTCAGTTATAGTGTCTCTAACTAAGGTGTACGGTTTTGTTATTTTAGTGGTTTGCGATACTGACGGTTAGGTTGGAGGTCGTGGGTTCCATTCCTACGACGAACTAAAGTTGCATGAAGGCATTTGCTCTGTGTCTAGGTGTTATTTATCTATAACTAGCTAACCCGTGTAAATACGTTTGCATCGACTCTTGACTCTTTCTGGTCGTGCCCTAATGTTATATAGCCTACAGCTTTTTCGGATAAATATACTAGCACTACAAGAATTACTGTATTCGAATTTGTAGCTCCTGAATTCATGGACAGCACATGCTCTTCAGGTTTATAATATTACAGGTTTAGATATACAGAAGTGCGCCTAGCAGGAGTGCATTCTAACACACTTAATAACTTTAAATCAATTGCAAATAAATGTTGGTATATATACATATCTTTTGGAACCTGTGTGATAATGCAGATGAATTTCTTGATGTTGTATGTAAATTTGTTTATTGTTTTTATACTATTTTAATTTGATTTTATTTGAGTAACACAGTCCGAAGTAAATTGCACATTAATATCATAGAGCTAACACTATTGGGGTTCCGTACCCAAAGGGTAAAACGGGACTCTATTACTAAGACTTCGTTGTCCGTCTGTCCGTTTGTCTGCCGCCAGGTTGTCTCATGAACCGCGATAGTTTGATAGTTAGACGATTTAGATTTAGATTTAAAATATTTAAGAAGGGAAAAAGCGCATTTGGCCGATTTTTTTAGTTGCGTCAATGAGAAACGCAAAAAAAGAATGAAAATTATCTATGAAATTTGTACATCGTACCTCATCACACCTAAATCTGAGCTAAATTGATGCAGAACTTATATAGATATGTATTTATAAATATATGCCGAAGTATATTTATCAGTAGTCTGATCATCACATCACGGACTGAACCTAGTTGGGTACCACACGGCTCTGTGCAAAATGTGTCAAGTTATCTATCTAGTTACTTTTGAGGCGTCAGTGCATTATCGGTGTCTGAACATCGGTAGGTACTGTTACTCATTATTTTTCTGATATTCTTCAAATATAATTTGCGACTGTTTCAATAACTATTTTAAACGATATTGGCTCGTTAACTTTATGGCTACCTGACGCCTACCCAACATAGAGGTGCAGTCATTCTTGACAGGATAAAGGAAGAAGGTAGATTAGGAATGAGGTTCCCTTTAGTTTTGGATGGGAAACAGGACTAAACACTGGCTCTTGACTCTGAGAGATTACTATGACTAAGAGAGAGGGGTTTTTTTTAATTTTTGGTGTATTATTAATGTTATAATGGCGCTGAATTAAAGTAAATGAAGTAGACATGACAATTTAAAAGAATTGCTTCTGTTTACCCTTTAGGAAATTAACTGTTTATTTTTTCTTTAATATTTTGTCCTAGTGCGTCAGAAAGAGGGTAGGTTTTTTAGTGTATGTAAATTGAGTGCCGAGTGCAAGAAGCCTAAAATCGACCAAAGTGTGGAAGACCAAGATGTAGAGCCAGCAGTGCCCTCCTACTGTCTGGTGATCTATCCCTCTTACACCCTTCGTCTATCCCCTAAAGGCCGGCAACGCTTTGTGACGCCTCTGGTGTTGCAGGTGTACATGGGCGGCGGTAATCGGTTACTATCAAAAATTTTATCAATTTGTACCTAAAATGATTGTTTTCTTATAACTATTTAAATTACAACCCAGTTGGTTTTATTTTTTGAAGCATTAGTTTTAAAATATTAAGTATTAATTTTATGTGTTTTTAAATAATTAGTTTATTGGCCGTTAGCCTTTACGTAAACTTGTAAAACGAAGAAGAATTTCTTTATCGTAGGTAAATTTCGTCTTTACGTAGGTAAATTTCCAGTGCTCGACGAGCTAAGGAAACTTTAGACTCAGACAATATGGTTCAATAAATTTACAAGTTAAAAGTTTAAAGTTAAAACTTAACCCAATCTTTAAGAAAAAAAAAATTGTTAAGGTATCCAAAGTTTCGATTCGGCTTTTTTACACAAATAGATTACTTTTTTATTAATAAACATCTTTTTTTTTATTTTCGAATTCCTGTTTGTGCAATCGTAACCATAAATCAAGATTGTAGGTATCTGCCAAGAAACCTATATTGTATTATAACTCCCTTCTTACTGACTATACATGGTATATATATTATCAAAAGCATGTCAACAAATTGTCGAAACAGTGTGTGTACTATTAAACTAAAAAAGAAACTTGTATAACTTTCTAATGGAACTTTTTTCTTTTTCAAGTTACCCTTTTAAGTACAAGTTTTCTACTTCAAGTTAAAATATAATATAGAAACTGGAAAAGTAAACGCAATTTCAAAAGAGTCCCTATCATATTAATTATTCTCTTTTAATGATTCTAATAAAGGTTCGTTAAATAAATTTTTAGATGTAAATAGACTTACCGAAGCTTTTATAGAGAGTATATGATATCCTTAAAACTATTATGAGAACAAGTATGAACATAGGCAATAAGCCAATGAGTTTTCTCTCCATTTGTGAGGAAGGGAACTCTTGTGTCGTTTCCACTGTACTGTCGTTTTCCATTTTAAATAAAAGTCACTATTCACACACAAAATAATGAACAAAAAATAGTTTTTATTATTTCAAAAACGAATTAACACATTTCGAAAATAGAACATTCTATTTCAATATGGAATTAAAATTTTTCAACACCGTCTATAAAAACCGTTCTCGATAACCGGTTATTGAATAACTATTAATAGTTTTTAAACGCGCACGTTAGTATCGTGTTGGTGTGCGGTAAACATTAACCGAAGTGCTTCAGATGAGCCGGCGGCGTGCATCATCGTGCTGGGTACATATTATTATCTAAGTTCATTGATAAAAATACGAGGCAATGTCGACGGGCGCGTCGCCGCGTCGCGTCCGGGCTGCGGCGAGAACGACAATAACATTTTTGTGTAATTCAAATGAAAGCTATACAATGTAGCATGTATTAATCTTTAAACTAGACGGTTTGGGTTAAATTTCCTATCAGGATCAATAACTTGGCTTTTCTACGTCTCAGTATTATGTACGAAATGTTTGGGTAAGTGAGATTTCTGACCGTGAAAAGACAGCTGGGCACAGATTACTACATGTAGATGTATACATTCATAACTCGTCCTTTTTTATTCTTTCAATGCGTGCACAGTGATGATAAATAAAATGAGTAAGTAGTAATATGGTTAAATAATTCAGATTCTGGTTTGGAATCAGAAGGCCGTGCGTAAACAGAGAGATTTAAAATAATTTTTACCGTGGGAGAGCCACGTTTCGGCATGCATGGGCCGGCTCGACCGGAGTGATACCACGGCCTCACAGAAAACCGGTGTGAAACAGCGCCTGCGCTGTGTTTCACCAAGTGAGTGAGGATACCGGAGGCCCATAATCCAACCCTTCCCCTCATCCCCCTCCCCATCCCCCAAGACCAGCAACGCACTTGTGACGCCTCTGGTGTTAGGGGTGTCCATGGGCGGCGGTAATCGCTCACCATCAGGCGATACGTCTGCTCGTTTGCGCACTATTCCATAAAAAAAAATTCGTTTAAAGGTTGTAGCATCAGTTGTGATTGTGATGTAATGTGTGAGCCGCTCGATGGGAATCGTTCTTAAAGATACTGCACGCCAAGAATCCTTCACGGGAGAGTGTACTGTGATACATAGTGATAATCAGGCCTTAGTATATGTACATTTGAGACCCATTTTCTCTCTCATTTGAACAAAAGGATTTTCTTCAGCGACTTACTTCCGCTTAGCATTATTAATAGCTACGTACTGATAGCGGACGGCAATGACTTTTATCTCACTGTTCTACTTGTACGACAGACGTGACGTTTGGTGTATTGGTGCTGAAGTAAATTTTCTGGGTTATATTGTTGTAGTTTATGCAAAAAGCAGCTGACTAGAGAAACCAGGGTCATGATTATGCTACTCGTATAAGATCTTCATATATCTCATACACGGCCGGCTAATCGCAAACTAGGCAAAACCTGTACTATGGCAACCAGATTGCTGATAAACATTCTTGTATGTTTAGAATACATGCATACTATTGATAAGTAATACCCAGACATAGAAAAAAACCATCGATTTGTTTGCACTTTTTGTTGTGGGTGGGTATAGACCGTGGGAGAGCCTTGCTCCGGCACAAATGGGCCGGCTCGACCGGAGTGATACCACGGCCTCACAGAAAACCGGTGCGAAACAGCGCTTGTGCTGTGTTTCACCGAGTGAGTGAGGAAACCGGAGGCCCATATCCCAACCCTTCCCACAATCCCCCTCCCCATCCCCCAAAGGCCGCCAACGCACTTGTGACACCTCTGGTGTTGCGGGTGTCCATGGGCGGCGGTAATCGCTTATAGATAGATAGATAGAAATCTCTTTATTTGCACACTATAATATTACAGTTAGAAGAGAGTACATAAAATGTGAGACGGAGTGTACAAAGGGCGGCCTTATTGCCAAAAGCAATCTCTTCCAGGCAACCTTAGGATGGATCGAAATGTATAGGAGAGACAGTGGTAGTTGTCGGTGCAATGAGTTTTGAATTAATTATTTGCTAATGAATATAACGAACCACATACATGTATATACATATATATATATATATATACATATATATATAATATACAACAACACATATACACAGAACATAATAATATTTATATCGATAGATCGACAATAATATGTATATATATACCCACATACACATACATACACATACACATATACACACATACCCATGTAACGAATACTTATATATACTAATACACATATATACCAAAATACATAACTAAAAAACGCATAAAAAATAATAATAATAATAATTAAATAAAAATATTCGAAGCATACCCTGTTTAATAATCATCTTAATTAAGATGCATAAAGTGCATATACCATTTTTTTAAATGCGTTTATTGTTTGCGCTGGCCTGATGTTCACCGGCAGTGCATTCCACAAGCGTATACCTTCAACAGTGAAAGACTGGTCGTAAAATTTTGTGGAATGTTGAGGCATCGCCAGTCTCAAATCCTCAGATGACCTTAGACATTTTTATGTGTGTCATTAAGGAACTTGAATCGTTCTTTGAGGTAGAAGGGGGCTCTGGGATTAAACAAAATGTTGTAGAGAAAAATCAGAATATGAGTATTCCGGCGAGAGCGAATTGGAAGCCACTTGAGCAATTGACGGAATTCAGAGACGTGATCATATTTACGTAAGCCAAATACGAATCGTATACAAAGATTTTGTAGTCGCTCAAGCTTATGAAGATGTGCTTCAGTGACATTCAGATAGCTGACATCGGCATAGTCGAGAATTGGCAGAAGTAGTGCTTGTGCAAGTGTAGCCCTAGTTGCCATCGGAAGAAAATTGCGTAATCTTCGTAGAGACCGGGCAGAAGTAAATATCTTTCGACTGACTTCTTGTATCTGTGAACCCCAAGACAAGGTATTGTCTATGCAGATCCCTAAATTTTTGACATTAGTACTGATCTCAAGGGTAGTGCCACCAAATTGAATTTGAGGTAGTTGTGTCCAGTTAATTCTCGAGACCAGTCTGGAACCGCCAATAACACATACCTGTGTCTTAACAGGATTAACCTTGAGTCCATGATTACGACTCCATTCGCTAATGCGACGCAGGTCAGTATTAATGGTGTTGAACGCCTCCAGTAAAGAGTCGATCGGCGCTTAAGTATATATATGTAAGTCGTCTAAAGATAAAGGAACTTAATTGATCAGAGATTGAGTTTATAAAAACAGTGAAAAGTAAAGGAGATAGAACGCCACCCTGTGGTACACCAGCAGAAATTCTGCACCAGGAGGACACAGAGTCTTCAATGCAAATACGTTGCCGGTGACCAGTCAGGTAACTATGAAACCAATCAATTGCTCGTGAAGATATGCTAAGAGACCGTAGTATAGCAAGCAGAATGTGAAAATCAACAGTATTAAAAAAAGCATTACTAAAATCGAGCAAGGTGAGTACTGTAATCATTCCACTATCCATGCCTAGTCTAATGCTATCCGTGAAGTGTACCAGTGCAGAAGCGGTGCTGTGAACAGGACGAAAGCCCGATTGGAAGGGGTTCAGTAATGAATTTTTAGAAAGAAAGTAACTTAGTTGAGGGTGGATGAGCCGTTCGAGCACTTTAGACAGGAAAGGTAAAATAGATATGGGTCGATAGTCAGAAAATGATGATGGTTTAGCTTTTTTAGGAAGAGGGATTAGTTGGGCATCTTTCCATGTCGACGGAAAAATAACGCTTGTCAAGGAGTGATTAAGGATATTGCATAGGATGAACAGGATTTCGTCAAGGATAGGAAGAATCATGTTTCGGCTTATGCTATCACTTCCTATTGCACTGGATGAAATTGCCAGAATGGTCTTCCTAACATCACAAGCGAACAATTGATCAAAGACGAAAGGTGAATAGTTGGGAGTTGGGGTAGAAGAATAATGTTTAAGAGTGTTAGCTTTAGTACTATCATTAATATCAGACAAGGTAGAGAAATGTTTATTGAGTAAGTCAATGTTGAAATTTTTAGGAATAGACTCTTGATGAGACTTCCCAACTCCCAAAGTTCTCAGAAATTTCCAGACATTTTCTGGATCTCCGTTTTCTACGGAAGACTGTATATGTTGGCTTTGTGCGTTTCGACACATCTTATTGCAGAGATTTCTCAGGTACACATATTTTTCTTGATTAGTTTCCGTTGGTTGACGCTTGTATTTACTTCTCGCTTATCATCAGGCGATGCATCTGCTCGTTTGCCACCTATTCCATAAAAAAAAGAAACCCTGTGGCTTACCACTCAGGATCGCTAACCACTAAAACCACAGGCCCGTGGCCTATGAGTAGGAACAGCCGTTGAAGATCAGTGGGTCTGTCACTCGCTGGTTTTCAACAGCTCTTCCTCCGAGTCCCATAGCGATTGTCCGTTGTTCCATGTTTTGAAATTCTCCGAGTCTTCTATTAAAATTGCTTTGAATCGACTTGCCGTCGACTACGATACTTATAATCTCTGATTTTTTACTCGGAAGTTCTATTGAACGACTATTGTCGATCTTTTGAGGGCTCCAAATACCGTAATGATTGTCACAGACAGTTGTATGGAGGGATGATTTATCGTGCCTCGTCTCATCATCATCATCATCAGCCTATCGCAGTCCATTGCTGGACATAGGCCTCTCCAATTTCACGCCACTTAGTTCGATCTATGTCTTCTCGCATCCAGCTCCTGCCAGCCGTCTTGCGCAAATCATCGTTCCACCTATCCTGTGGACGACCTACACTACGTTTGCCGAGACGCGGTCTCCACTCAAGAACTCGTTTACCCCAACGGTTATCGGTTCTTCGGCAAATGTGGCCAGCCCACTGCCACTTCAGCTCGCTAATCCTGTGGGCTATGTCGATGACCCTGGTTCTTTGTCGGATAACCTCGTTTCTGATGAGATCCCTTAGAGAAGCGCCGAGCATAGCCCTTTTTTTTCTTTTTTTTTTATTATGTTTAAGTTGCCAAAATGACTCTACCCTGCCTGATGGAAAGCATGAGCAGAATCCAAGAGTGGTGGTCACCATCCTCAATGCGAAAAAGAACAATGCAGCATGGTGACCCACACTATGGCGGCCTGGTGAGATGCTTTTACACGCCCCGCTTAAAAGACCCGGGATCATAATGGGAAGGAAACACGTGCGCTGGTAGTGACTTCCAGGTTTTGACCGCTCGGTATAGGAAGGAAGCACCGAAGCGATGAGTACGAGAACATATGCCTTCCATTTTAAAGCGGTGACTTCTAAGGCCGGCACGTGTTGTTCTGTAGAGGAAGGGAGAAGGGGGATGCTCTCTCCATAGCACCCTGAGCGACTTTGAACTTATGGACCAGTTGAACCGCAAGTGTCGACGTTTCGACTCCGTATGTCATTACGGGTAGGACGCAGGTAGGAGCCGACGAAGTTTCCCAAACGCTGCCCAACCTAGCTGGACTCTTCTGTTCACCTCGTCCTCAAAGTTGTTTCTACCTAACTGCAAAGCCTGCCCGAGGTATAAATATTTAGGTAAAGATTAGTATTTTAAATAGCTCTAATTTTTGAGCTCAAATTTTAGTGAATCAATTAATAATAATTGTAGCGTGTCTAACACACTCACATTAAAATTTATTTTTATATAAATACGTAAAACATTGTCAAATTCATATTTGCTTAAATATATATATAATCCAAAAATTTTATTTATTTGTAAAATAAATCATATAAATTAAATTAAACCTATTTCAAGCCACACCTCTTGCATAGGGTGTACACCGACACAGTTGTTTAACGGAGGGTAGGTCGGTAGCGGTGCGCACGGACAGTGAGATCTTTGCCGACGAGATACTTACAGGGATATAAAAACTGTGGTAAAAATTAAGATAGAACTCAAAACTATCCCATAAAGTACACTATATATCTTATATTCATGTGTAGTGGAAATAGACATATAGAAATACTGTATGTGACTTTTATTTGTGAATATAATGCCTTGGCTCCGCTACACAATTAAAGATACAGTAAATATCATACTCCACAATAATAATCGATAGTTAAAGGTAATTTGTTAGTATGTCTTAATAAGTTATCATAATCTCTGTAACACATTTACCTCATTAAATATCATTTTCAAACAATAATAGACTGATAACATTGTGTATGTTTTTATTTTTAGCTTGACACTACCATTTAGTACAGAGGCGGACGTCATTATTTAGGTAATTTAAACTCTTGATTGTCGGCACTTGTTGAAACTTGTTTTTACGCATCCTTGAAAACAAAATCACTTGTGCCTTAATGCCAGTATTTAACTTAAATTGAACCTGATCAGTTTCATCCTATGGCATTATCAAAGGGCCTACTTTAAATTATCCACCTCCAAAACCTGACGACTGTGTAACATGGAAACAATGGTGTGTCGGTGTAAGAAAATCAAAATTCAAGTCAAGTTAAATTTAATTAGACAGAAGAATAAAAGTACACGTGAGTTAAGTTTCAAGAATGCATTCACTCTTTACATATTTTCTGACAATCCACCTTCGGGTGATGCTAAAGAAAAAAAGCCTAACAGATTTAAAACAAAGTTATACACTTATGTCTACCACTTTTTGAGAACACGCATTTATGTAGGCATGTTGTAGTTTTAACCAAAGACTCTAGCCGGATTTGAATGCCGTTATCTCACTGTACATAAACAGCCATTGTGCTCAGTAATTAAAAGGTGCGTTTGCAACCGGTTGTGAAGAAATATTTCAATACACGGTGACAGCATTCCTTTGCGAGTTGTGAATGTGACCGACGAAGTTGAGTTGTATGAACAAGGGAAAGGTTTCCGAAGGCGAATAGGACGGAATAGAAAATTGATTTAAATTATTAGTTTAATATAGATATAATATATAAGAAACCGGCCAAGTGCGAGTTGGACCCGCCAACCGAGAATTTCGTATAAACGTAGCTATATAATATGACGTAACTAAAAATGTATGCTTTTCGCAGTTTTTCCTTTATTTGTGCTATAAGACGTTGCTTCGTACCGTACCCTGTAGGTTTCGATTCCCTCGCGAGTGTCGAAAATTCGTAGGATAGACGGCTGTATCGTTTGATTGCATTGTCTTAAAAGTTTGGTTTTTTCACAGCTCCAAGGGGCAGTAGACCTGAGTATTTGATATGAATTTCAGCTTGATGCCTCCACACGTTCTTGAGAAAAAGGGTCTTGACAGACAGACAGACGGATGACAAAGTGATCCTATAAGGTTCCCAAATGAGTAAAAGTAAGGCAAGGTAATTATATTATACATTCTAGAATTAAACTCACTTGCACTTATTCCATTATTAACCTTTGATGATGCCATAAAGCGAAACCGGTCCGGTGAAAGAATAAATAAACAAAGTAGTGGAATAAGTGCAAGTGACTTTAATTCTAGAATGTATTGTAAGAAGTCCCATCAAGTGATCGAGAGTAGAAATTATTTTCGATTTTATTGTCCCCAAATTGCTTTGCAAAATCGTACGGCCATAATCTTTTATAAAAGTGGCCTGCTCATGACAAAAGAAATATATTTGCGTCATTATAAAACTTTAGTTGCAGTGTTGTTACTATATTCCTATATTCCGAAAAAGGAAACGCAATTTTATTAAAGCAAAAGTTCAATTTTACGCTACTGTATTGCACCTGCTCAAATATTTCCTAAATTTAAAGTTTAAGTTTTAGTTTGGTTCGACTTGCGTAAGAGAGCCGGCGAAGATTCGATGCCTTGGTAATGATAAAGTTTAAAGTCATTGTTTGAACATATGCTTTAGACTGGTTCACTATTTTGTATGGTTTTGGAGGGGAAATAGACAGACATTTCTCGAGTAGCCAAGGCCTTAGTATCGCTGGGAGGAAGAGATGGAACTGTGGCAACATCACTCACTCTGCGAATCAAATGAAAACTCTACTAAAATGTCTGCCTCGCACAATAAAACTGTGGAATAAACTGTCACCTACGTATTCCCGGACCAATACGACTTTTAAACTTTCAAGAAAAGTGCGTCTTACTCGTTTTAAAAGGCCAGCAACATAGTTGTGAAGCCACTGGTGTTGCGGATGTTTATGGTCGGCGGTGATCGCTTATCATCAGGCAATCTGCCAATCGTTTGCCGCCTATATTCCATAAAAAAACTCCACCAGTTTTCTGTAACAAAGCAATTTTGAAACAAAAACAAAACAAACCAAACATGCTTTGTTTTATCAATAATAACCAAAGTTTAGGATTATAAATAATAACAACCGGTTTGCATTCTTCTCATCATCATTCCTATTTTATTTCCAACTACTTTCTATTTTTTGCTAACTACGTCCTGTTATATAATTAGAAGAGACGTTAAGAGTGAACGGTTTAAAAATACAAATTAAACGAACAAAAC
This sequence comes from Hyphantria cunea, assembly GCA_003709505.1. Taxonomy (NCBI): domain Eukaryota; kingdom Metazoa; phylum Arthropoda; class Insecta; order Lepidoptera; family Erebidae; genus Hyphantria; species Hyphantria cunea. The sequence goes on from PKRV01001992.1 coordinate 531,295, forward strand.
TTAAAAGCCTTGTATGCAGTCGCTCAAGGTTTCGGACAATTCCTTTGTCAATGTGAACACATAATGTCAGTAAGCTTGGCATTCTCTCTGGATTGAAAAAGTCGTTTTGTGAATTGTCAATAAAGTATAGGCACCGGCACATAACTTGGCCAGATTTCGGCGTAGTGGGGGTAAGTTCGTTCATAGTACAATTAATACAACAAATCAAAACAAACGAAATCGAAGTTCAGTCGACTGACGCTCCAATCGCTTGCTCGAAACGGTGCTACTACAATCCCCGCGTTCCTCTGTCAACCAAAGGGACCTAAAATCTACTTTCTACGCATCTTACAAATCTGGCCTAGTTACGTGCCGGTTTCTATATTAGGTTGTCTAATGAATATTGACATTCACAATCGTATTTAGAGGAAAAATACCTAATAATTTTGCCTTTAAAGTGACTTATGCATAGATATACTAAAAGTGAAGGTGTTGTTGCACATAAGACAAACTACTATTTGGGATTAGACAAAATGATAGAACATATTATTATTCTCTTCTAGTCAAGCGATTTCCAAATTCACAACAACAGTTTGTATTGTTTTTTAGTTTATGGTTTTAGCTGAAGTAGCACCTTAGTTTATTTTATCATGTACTAGTTAACTAGTTGCACCCTGCTACACTTCACTGTGGCAGATTTTGGTCGAACTGATGAGAAATGTGAATTAAATCTCAGGCAAAACATTATAAACATACTTCTTAAAGTTGATTAAATATCATGTCGAAATTAACGCACAATTGAATTTGACGCAGAAGTTTAGAAAATTTTGCAGCATCCACGAACCAATATAAAATATTTTGTATAATACTTAGAGTTGCTATAAATATTGTTTCAAAGACAAACAATTTTTTATTGTACATAACATTTATTATTGTTAAAGTATGTTAGCTCAAAACATTAATATAAAACCATTATAAATATATGAAGTTTATTCAAACTGGCCTCCATTAGCTGCAATACAGTTCTTTAAAGGTTGAGGCCAGTCATCAATAGCAACACTCAATCTTTCTGTAGGAAAATTATTCACTGCTAATCGCATGGATTGTTCTAGGGACTCCAAAGCTTTTAGAACAAACCTTATTCTCTAAAACTGGCCATAAATCATAATCCAGTGGATTAAGATCAGGACTAGGTGACGGCCAGGCTTCAGCTCTGATTAAGTCCGGAACGTTCGTTTCTAACCGAAATTTGTTGAATCGAGCTATATGTTCTGGCGCTGAGTTTGCTTGAAGGAGCATTCTTGGTTATTGAACAAAAATATGGCTCAGTCACTCCTTCATAGCTAACACACCACCAAACCATCACTGAAGTAGGATAATGCTCACGTTGTACTCTGTTGACCAATTGAGAAGCTTGTCTAGAGCTTTCAGTATAAATACGGCAATTTTGTTTGTTAAAATATTGCTCCATTGTAAGAAAAAAATTCATATGCAAATATTTTTCCGTGACCTCCCTTTGCGTACCGCATAAGTAGTTGTTGTGATTTTATCACCCTATTCATTTTAAAATTATAAGTTAAGAAATGACCAGTGCGTCTTTTATAGTCTGCAAGTCCTAAGTCATTGGTTATAAGTCAGAACCGAACCCACAACCTCAGGCTTAGTAGTCAGGGTGACTGGTCACTTGACCAAAATGATAGTTATTTTTTTAAATATACGGTATATGGGCCTACCGAAGTGACTTCACTCTACCTGATGGAACTAAAAGTGGTGGTCACCTTTGTTAAATTGCCTTTATTGCGAATGCAGGAAATTCAACAGCAGCATGGTGACCCTCACTATAGAAATCAGACCCAAATTCAATTATTAGGCCAACAATTGAATTGGGGTCTGATTTCTGTGGCAATTTGTAAACGAAAATGTAGCCATATATAAATATATATGTCTGACATAACACGATAGCATCTCGCGATTTTAGCAATGGAATGCGGTCATGATAATTTATAGTTTGATGAGGCGGATTAATTAAGGAATCGCATAATTTAATGATAAGTAATTATCATAAACATATCTTAAGTGGAAATAAAACCTGATTTCGTCCTGACCTCGTCCAGGCTTTTGTTTCTACACTCTGTTCTTAACCCGTCACCACATAACACAATTACAAATAGGTTGGCAGGTCCTTTGCTTAAAATAAATGCTGTGTTCTATTAAAACTATCAACTTTGTTAAAGTCGTTAAAAGCGTTTAGTCCTTCTTAAAATAGCAACATGTTTTGCAATTAGCGACATAGTGTTGTTATAATTGAATCGTGACCGAACGCCGGCGTGCACTTTAATTACTGCACCAATAGACTTGACCTTCAGTTTAATTTTAAAATCTCCCAGTTGTGAATATGATTGTTTTATATCAGGCTTAGGCCGTGAATTTTTTCTTTGCGGTTAAGGGATAGGTACTATTTACTCCTCTATAATATATATAAATAAAAATAAATCACTAAAATGTATATACTTAATAAACTTTTACTAAATTTCATCCTTATGATCTAGATGGTTGGCAGGCACAACTGTGCGCTTTTCAAGGTATTTTCTGCCTCGCACAACAAAACTGTGGAATGAACTGTCGCCTGCAGTATTCCCGGACCAATACGACCTTCAAACCTTCAACAAGAGAGCGTATTCCTTCTTAAAAGGCTAGCAACGCACTTGTGATGCCTCTGGTGTTGCGGGTGTCCATAGGCGGCGGTAATCGCTTACCATTAGGTGACATGTCTGCTCATTTGCCACCTATATCATAAAAAAATGTACGCGCATAACTTCTGATCGACTGCACTGAATTGGATAATTATTTGTCTTATGCGTTTGTTAGTGTCAAGACAAGGTTTGCATAGAAGAAAATTAAAGGAAAACAAAAAAAAATGGTGGAACGAAGTTTACTGGGTCAGCTAGTATCTTTAAAATATGGATGTGGAACACCCAATATCATCCAGATAACTCTTATACGTGGTATGACTGCAGGCGCAGTGGTTAAAGTTGCCACTCGTCGGTTCCTACATTGCTGAATGTTCAAACCCCGCACGGACGGGACAACGCTTTGCGTGATTCGTATGATATATATATATAT
>PKRV01001992.1:534878-571945 GCA_003709505.1 Hyphantria cunea
ATATATATACATATATATATATATAATCTTTTTTCTAAGAAAAGGTCTATGTCCATCAATGGATTGTTTAAGGCTGTTATTTTGATTGTATTATAAACGAGACATATGAGGACCCTTCGAAAGTTTTGTGCAGTAAACATGGAACTTACAAAGGAAACGTTTACATATGTTGTGACTGTTTATTCTTAAATGAAAATACCACATTTCATCAGGAAGGCTATGTTTGTTTGCCAACTGCGTAGTATACAAATCAAGGTTGCCTGTACGCGTGTTCGATGTATCGTACACCCACCAGTCAACGTTCGTGTAATAAATACGAGCGGCCGAAAGAATAATTCTAAAACCGGCTGTCTTAAAATATTCGCACGCAATTTTTGTTTGTTAGTGCCTTCGAAAGGATATTTACAGCTTGTAAACTTTTTAGATATCGTGTTGAGAAATTTCTCTTTTGTATTGTTAGTTGAAGATTATTGCATCGTTTCCTATCAATTTCAACATCTCTTCTAATCCATAATGCCACAACTCCATTCAAAAATTATGTGACAAGGGAGAAAAATCGAGGACAGCTTACAAGTGACGTCATAGTGCCGAATGTTATTGTCTTAAGCCCCTGTAATTTTCTAAAAGTCTCCTGGTGGTTCACATGGCCATAAGTTTTCGACACTGGTCCTGATATTATCTCATTGGTCTAGTGGTTAGTGTAAGCGACTGAAGATCAAGAGGTCTCGGGTTCGATTCCCAGGTCGGACTGCTGTTGGGTTTATCTTACAAGAAATTCTTAATAGCAACCTGGAGTATTGGAGTATGTAATATGGCGGTGTTTCACGCCCGTGCCTTGGAGAGCACGTTAAGCCGTCGATTCCGGTTGTCATGAACATCTATGGCAATGGTTATTGGGAAGTCCTTCAAATATACTGACAACTGGTTCCACCTTCGAATTCAGTTTACCCTCAGACTTGCGGAGGTCCGATGCCAGTCCGTGTAAAAACTGATATTCAGTGAAACCAGTTCACCTAGTAGCCGACCCCAAATCTTGACAGTAACAAAGGCTAGGGAGATGAATGTGATATTGTCCATCGTGTATTGCAAGGAGGAGGAAAACTTGAAAAATACCCTAAACTAATCTATCTGGCCAGCGTACACCTGGTACAGTGGGTAACAGTCTCCTGGCTAAGGGAAGTCCTATGTACATCAGTTGACTCTCAAAGGCTGATTGATGGTGTTTATTTCATGCTATAGGCGGACGACGGTATTTCCAGACCAATACAATCCTTTAGGAAAGAGCATTCTCCTAACTCAAAGGCTGGTGGTCTATTGGCGACTTGAGTCACTTACCATCGGGCATTAGGTCTTCAGGAACCGTATGTTCCTACAAGCTACTGCACATATTTTTGTGCGGTTTTTACTTATAGATAGAGTGATTCTTGAGGAGGGTGTTCGTATATAATATGTTAATTTTTTAGTATATTGGCTTAAATATAACATAACATATATAAAAAATTAAGATAGAGATATACCTCATAGGAACATAGACTGTGTTACATTTTCTGTAATGAACTAATGAACCCGTGCGAAGCCGGGACGGGTTGCTAGTATGCTATTTAAAAAAAAAAATAGTTGGATTAAGGAACGCATAATCCAAATTTAAGAAGAAAGAAAATTCATCATGTAGTTATTTGCATTCACTAATATCAGAAAATGTGGTGCTACCGTCTCACGATTCGCATAAGTTGGATACAAAAGATGACTAAGGATATTGTGCTCCAGCGCGTCCACAAGCCTAGAAACCTGATACAAATCTTCAAAAAGCGCAAGATTGAATATCTCGGTCACGTGCTTAGGCATGAAGGATGTAAGCTGCTTCAATAGATAATGATGGGCAAGGTGGAAGGGAAGGGACGCGCTAGATGAAGGAAAAAATCGAGGCTGTGAAATATCCGAAAGTGGACCGGTATTACCTCAGATGAACAAGTGTTCCGCCTGGCCAATGACAAGGAGGAGGAGTCAACCTTCGAGATTGAAGAGGCACACAGAGGAGAGTTATCTCTTGTACGACTTACCTTATAAGCTGTAGAAGAGAGACTATTCATTCGATTTTATACCTGACAGTTTAAGACTCTTGTGTTGATACTTGTCGATTTTATCAATAACAACCTTATAATAAAACATAAGGCCCAACGGAAGCACTTAATCGAGTAGTCATACGCCAAAAATGCCTTTCATCATTTCGGAAAAGAGCTGGTACTTTCACACACAGACAGACATCGATGTCAAATTTATAACAACCCTCTTTTTGCGTCGGAAGTTAAAAATCTCTTAAAAATTGGCTAATGTGCTATTCCAGATTGCAATGTTTAATAAAAATATAAATTTCTTTGAGTCAAATTTTGTCCAAATCCCTAAATACAAAAAAATAACAGATGTTTAAGAGACTGACAACATTGCCTCGCTGAATTTAATTTGTTCCAAAAATACTACGATAAGGACTGGTTTTGGAATCAAACTCAAAGCTACATAATAAACTTCTAACATTTAAACAAGATAAAATATAAGAAACTTTTATCGCCATCTAGTATAGTGATGCTGTACTAAATGCAATGAACTGATAATTTATGAGTGCGCCATCTATGAAACGTTCTAAAAACTTGTTGACTGTTTTAACACATAAACAAATAATTTAATAGTTCAGCTACTCAACGCTAGAGGACTTATAAATTTATTTCGTTTATTTCTGTATCAGTGTGCTTGCACGATTATCAAAAACAATGTCATCACTTGTAGTTGTATGCGTTCTTCACTTATTTTTATTTCCAATTCAATGAAACCCGATAAAATCCAATGATTTTATTTCCCTACAGCGATGAATAATCTGAAGTTAGAAATCAATTAAGCATTATTGTCACTTATATTTTAAGAATCACCATGACACAGCGAGTCACTGAGTACATGAGTAGTATAGCATAGTCATATATAATATCGAAAAAAATTCGTTACAAACGAGTGTGTCATGGTCAACATTTGGAGATCACACAAATATTTGGACCGAACTCGAGACCTCAAGCTCAGCAGTCGCATACGCAACCACAGCGCCACCGAGAAAGTCACACGTCTATACAAATAAATAAAATTGGAATGTCTGTTTGTAATATTAAGATAACCGCTTTTTACTAAATGCATATGTATGTATACAAGGACATATATATACTTTTTTTTCAATTTTTGTCTTACTGTTTGTTCCGGCTAATCTCTTTAGCGGCTGGACCGATTTTGACGGGCTTTTCACGGGCAGATAGCTGATGATATAAGGAGTCACTTAGGCTAATTATTTTTAGACTAGCTTCGCTCCACGGCGTTAGACAGAAGCTGTTGCACCCGGGGCTCAACTAGGCAAAACAAGCAGACGGATTTCCTGGTGGTAACAAAGGGAAAGGGTGTTTTGGTAGCTCGCTCACTTGGTCCAAAGCACCAAAGGTGTTTCTTACTCCCGGTTTTCTGTAAGACTGCAATATCACACTGATCGATCTCGCCCATTAAGTGCCTAAGCATGGTTCTCCCATTACAAATGAGGTAACACTCACTTTTCTTGTAAGCACAATAACACGTCTTCTTTACACAGTGTAAAATGAAGTCACTTCCGCTGTTTGTTTAGATATTTAAAACTACTCTATGCAGTTTTCAGCAATAGGTAAAACGATTTATATTTGAAATGCATGCATAATATGGTAGAAGACATCAGAGAATTTCAAAGACATCCGTGCGAAGCCGGACTGTGTTGCTAGTTAAGTATTAAATTAGAGTTCAAAACAACAATAGCAATCAAATAGGAAGCATCAAATAGAGCCTTGAACGGTACATGTATTTTGTAAAAGCGTTTATCTAATCACTAATCATTCAAATGCACTCGGTGACAGCTTCGTTACTAGTTCGTATATAATGAACAATTTTAGTTATAACTGATACGTATTATATTTTTTAATATTTACTTGTTTTTAACCCGTAAGGCCAACGTAGTGTAATAAGCCAAAACATGATATATTTATTTTCTTAAAAGTAGCTAACAAGTATAGAACAATTAGCAAATCAAGAAACTCAAATAGTAATGCCGTACCGAAATACATATAAATCTAAGGTAATTAACATAATTTAATACAGTCAAAATTGAGGTACACACACATAAAAATATGAAGTGCTTAGAGCCCGATTGCACTCGGTGATTAGAAAAAATCACCGAGAGTACGCAATTAACGTTAGTACCTGGACGGGTGACCGCTGGTTGCATGATACCATGAGCGTCTCCGTGATTCTGAGGTCACGTTAAGCAGTCGGTCCCGATGTTATCATTGGATAAAAGTCGAAATGCTTAGTTGGAGGCCTTTGGGCGGTATAGAAACATCCAACGGCAAGATTACGTAGCCACAACGTTGTCTTACCAGTTCCCAACCCGCATTCGGCCATTAACAGAAACGTTCAAAAGCAGATCAGACAAATCCTCAGGTTTGTCATTGTTCGGTTTATTTTCACGAATTACGTCAACACACCAAACGATCCTCACCATTCATAACACACCCAAAGTATTAACGTGAAACTTAAGTTATTTACAGTTTTGTTTACTGTACAACAGATCCATATGTTTACAGATTAGATAACACCATTTCGTCATAACCATATACAACGCAAGCAAAATCAATTATCTCTTATTAGCTCTTAAGGTTTTAATTAAAGCTAAACTCACCCAATAACCTATAGCAGTGGAGGCAAATACAGGTCATAGAGTAGAAGACGATCAGCGCCAGAAAGGGCATCAGCAGAATAGTGTAATCCATAGCGTTCGTTTTCCGAGAACCGCCACAAAACAAGAGTATAGAACAGTGACTGGTGTAGTGTTGGGCGTTTATCGGACTGTGCATGATAATATGATACGTAAATTTGATAGTGACTAATTAGTTGATAGGAAATGTGCTAAAAGGTTTTAGTTTTGACGTGGGGAGGTTTCCGAAGCAGCAGATAAGCTCCTGGGAAGTCGGGATTAGTCGCGGTGGGATAGTGATTAGACGTGGACAGTCTTTGAGCGTAAGACGTTTGAAAAAAATAGTTGGAAAAGAAAATATATTTCTACTTATTAAATCTTGTTTATCGAGTGTTAAATCTTCTTTAATCTTTCCGGTTATTTATAAATATTAAAGAAATTTTATTGTTAACTAGCCGATGTCCGCAATATCTTCCGCGTTAACTTTAATTATTCATTTACATGTATTTTTGTTTAAATATTTCTGGCTGGAAAATTAGTCTCAGCATATTAGCCGATAGTTTGCTGCCCTGCTTGTCAAATCTTATTAAATTAGGCCAATTAATTTGAAGACTACCCAAGTCGAACAGACGAATAAACAACAAGCCAAAATAAAAAAAATTAAAATCCCCTACACAAGGACTTAATCGAGAAACGTCAAAAATGCCTTACATCATTTTGAAAAAAGCTGATACTTTTACACTGCTGGACCGATATTTTCCAAAGATAGCTAGGAACCTACAGGGTACTTTCAGTGAACTCAGAATCTTTAAAATTGGTACGAAGCAACGTTTTATAGCACAAACAGAGAGAAAATTGCTAAAAGCATTAATTTTTAGTTACTCCATATAATATACCTACAAGTTTGCGCAGAACCCTCGGTGCGCGAGTCCGACTCGTACTTGGCCGGTTTTTTGTTTTTATTTTCCCCCTAATGTAGAATTTCTTTTTCGAATTAGGATGACTGATCGTAACTGACAAACTAATGCTAAACTTACCCAATATTCTATAGCAATGGATACACACACAGGCCGTAACATAGAAGATGACGAGCACCAAAAACGGTATCAAAAGATAAGTAAGATTCATAGCGTATTTAGTCCCAGAACCGCCACAAAACAGGAGTATACAACAGTGACTGATTTACTGTCGGGCGTTTATCGGACTGTGGGTGATAATCTGACACGTAATTTGATAATAACTAATTAGTTGATAGGAATATTGTTTATAGTGAAGATAAGCTACTGGTGAGGGGTAACAATTAGATGGAGAAAGTTGGGAGAATTTTCTTCAATTACCAGGTGAGGTATGCATTTTCAATGAGTTGTTATTTTTCTCATAATTTTTAGGGTTCCGTAATTTCCGTACCTCAAAAGGAAGGAACGGAACCCTTACAGGATTACTTTGTTGTCCATCTGTCTGTGTGTAAAGACTTTTTTCTCAAGAAAGCGTGGAGGTATTAAGATTGAATTCATATCAAAAACTCAGATCTACTGTCCCTGGAACTGGGAAAAAACCAAACTTCTTAGCCAACGACATCAATAGATACAACCGTTTATGCTGCAAACTTTCAACACTCGCAAGATAATCAAAACCTACAGGGTACTTCCTGTTAACTCAGAATCTTGGAATTTGGTACGAAGCAACGCCTTATAGCACAGATAAAGGAAAAATTCCAAGGTTCGTACGGAACCCTCGGGGCGCGGGTCTGTTTAATTTAATTTATTTTTATCTATAGAAATAAATTAAATTAAAAGAGTTTTCCTCATGAACGCTGCGAAAACAGTTACCGATGGAATCATGAAATGTCCTAAGGAATTATAAAACATTAAAAAGTGTACAAAAAGGCAGCGGCGCACTGTAGACACATATTACGGTTAAGCCGCAGGATCTGCTATTATTTTTTAAAACTTAATACATTCCTAGGGTGTTTAATGTGGAGTTATCACATTAATATTATACAGGCGAAAGGCTCTCCACGACCCAAGCAAAATCAATAAATAAGTGAGCCTAGCCAGTTCTCCCGTTCACAGTCCTCGATAAGATTACTTATCATAAATTGCTAACCGTAAATTGCGATCTTGCCATTGCCGGTGCTCATATCTCATCATAGTCTCTAAAAATGTGAATATTTTACTTATCGCTCAAGTAATAGTTTAGTGTATATGATAAACCGCGGGTAACACCGCGGACACAGCTAGTATAACATAAATCCCATCAAAAATATAAATGTGAAATAAGAGCCAAGTTCAATATTCTATCCTATTAGTATTATAAACGCGAAAGTTTGTATGGATGGATGTTTGTTACTCTTTCGTGTAAAAACTACACAACTACGCAACGAATTGGAAAGAAATTTTATTTTAAAATTAAAATTTTAAAAGTAGTAAGAATTTAATGAGTGCCAAGTTCAATGTTCAGTCCTGAAATTTATTTATAAGAACATAAAATATTAAAGCCTAAATCTGACTTGCCTAGTTTTCATATAAGAGTTATTATTAAGTACGTTCTAACATAGTCATGGAGGAGCCATATGTTCAATGGCTAGTTTCTACCAGCAAGCCAATATTATCGGCAGAATAAAATAGCACTTTCAGTTTTAGTGTTTGAAAACCAGCCAAATCAAACTTTAGAATTCAATTTATTATCCTAAGTCTTAAGAAGAAATTATATTTAAATTGTTATTAAATATTTTATGTTCTTATAAATACAACATTGAAATTATAATCTAAATCGCATTTATAACGTAATAAATAAGAAAATCGATTATAATTGCACAGTACATACAGTACATACTTCTAAGTACGAAAACTCATAAATTAAAGGCAGTATTCTACTCGTTATATGTTCACGTGAAGACCTTAAAATCTTTGTGATTAATTCTTACATTACAGGTTTAAACATTTGTGGTACCCATAATACCATAAATGTTTCTGATAAAATCAATTAACTGAAAAAAATATTTTAATAATTTTATAAAAAAATACTAGTGTGTGGTTTATTCCTATGTGTTCAACTCAACTACTAATTTGGTTGCCAAATTTGGACTTTCTAGGTTATCTGAAACTGGGTTAGAATTTTGATCTATATGTGAGTCAGTGATAAAAACGAAGATTTTTGGAGGTTAATATCTAAATAGCCGTTTGAGTTGTGTTTATTTAGAGGACATATATATCTCGCAAGTCTTAATTAATATATGAGCCAAGTTTGACATGCCTATGTGGAATAGTTTTTGAGCTATGAGGGTGACAAAAGTAGCTCCGAATGGTTCGTGTAACACACGGTGCTGCTCGCCAGTTCTGTTAGCTTGAACTTGGCTTGATACGCTACCGCGTGTCCACAGAGGAAAGTTTGTGGGGATAGATTATCCTAAATATGGCGCTAATGGTATAAACACACGAAGATGTTTGATATCTTTGACAATTGATTTTATCGTGGATATTATCTTTAATGTGAGATGTTTCTTGACGTGACTTCTTTATCTGGCATAGTAATAAACTGACAGCTAGGCAGGTCGATCTGATTTATGCTGATAAACTCAAAAAACAATGCTAAATAGCCATTGCGACAGCTGTAAACACAAAATATCAGAAATGCCTGTCAGATTACCCAATTTCCTATTAGTGGCTACCCTTTGCCAGCGAAATCCTCGTTTACCTGTCGTCTCAGGAATCAAAGTATCTACATGACAAATTTCATTGAATTCGGCACTGTTATTCAACCGTGAAAATGTTACAAACAGACAATCACAGTTAACATAATATTAGCTTTGATTGTAGTGTGGACAAAAACTTGTTCGGTATATGTATAGTGATAAAACTTTTCCTTAAATTTGCACATAATAAAACACCAAAAATTTGGACGTGATATAAACGTGGTTATTGTACTTATTTTCTGAGAATAAAACGACACAAAAAATTCTCACGAAATTAATTTTAATCAGTATGTCTTTCTGATAAAAACTGATCGGAACGTCACCAATCAATTTATGCACTTGGTATTTATTTCGTATTTACGTTAATGGCTGTCACCACCAACATTATCATCAATACCTTTACCATCGCTGAATTAAGGTTTCTCGATAACCACGTTAGCAGAATTTAGAACATACATAACTGAAAACTTTAAATTAAATTTCTTTTTTACGAATTGCACTTTTAAAATACCTTATAATTTACAACAGCCGTTAAAAGACTATTTCTAGATACATGCCTTCTCATTAGAAACGAGGCTTTGGGTTATTACACTGCCGCGCATTCCATAAACGCAGTAAGTACTATTAATATGTTCTTTACTGCGCGTAAATTTCGTAGCAGTAGACTACACCTATATTGATAACTGCTTGTATACATTTGAATGCATCCTTTCCAAGACGATGAGAGCGATTTTATAAAATAGATGAATACTCTAAATTTTAAATTGCTAGCATATTTACTCACGGAATATTTTGACAATAAATCTGCCAATAATGAGGTCGCACACTGTCAGGTACACCAGCACCAACAATAGAACAGTCACAAAGAAAAATAAAAATATAATTTCCTTTTCGTTCATAAACATTTTTAATTACACAACACTACTAAATATAAATGGCCACTAATTGCTTGTAATTAAATGAATAGTAAAAGTCGTTTCGTAATAGTCGGATAAATCGTTCGAAGTGTGAATAGTACTGACGGATGCTGTAGTGTAGATCTATGTGGCTTGAAGCGCTGATAAAGATGACACAGAGTAAGATTAACGACTGCGTTACAATAACACGTATTTTACGGTATGTACCAAACGAGTCTATGTAATCTAGTGTTCGAACAGAAAATATATTTTTACATAACCCCGCTTCGACAAAAATGATGAAATTTTTGAAATAATTGAACAATACATGAAATTTGTAATACATGTGTAAATATATATAATAAGTCAAACAGTTTGTTTAACTCCAAAATGAAAATAATAACTCTTGAGGAATAAGATAAGCTATTAAATTTACGGCATGGTAACCAGAAAGGAAACATAGAGTACAAAAAATGTGAAAAAGACATTGAGCTGTGTAAAATGCATTAATGGGTGTGCTGCGAATTTTAGCATGACATACAGTAACAGAAGCCCCTGGTCGTAGTAAAAGTTCTTGTAAAAAGTATTTTAGTATAATGGTCATGGAGACATAAGGTTACCATTCAAAAGTCCTGCTTCGTTACATATTGGTAAGGCTCGACTGGGGTGATGCCTCGGCCTCCCAAAAAACATCGCTAATAACTCCGAGTGACTGAGGACTAATCAAACTCTTGGGTTTGACCAATTCTTGGAAAGAACTCAAAAGGATTTGCAGGTGTCAAGTTGTTACAGGTTATCCTCGGGTGACGGATTAAAAGTAAGGAGTGTTACCATCCCTATTCATCCTTTGGATGTCGTCTGACCAACGTGGTATACTAGGCAGAAACCTGCTTTATAAGGAGAGGCTTAGATAATACCAACTTATACTTATTAGAGAGGCTTATGTCTAGCTGTAGACTGTTACCCCTTATCGTATAAGGAAAGAAAAAGTTATTATTTCCTTTAAAATATACGCATGTTGTTGTGTTTGTTCGTCACTCATTGTAAACTAAAAATGTTGTAATCCATGTTTATTTAATTTAGAATTAGCTCACTATCTACAGGCATTTACATTTCTTGATAACACTCGCCAACGAATGACTGAGTAATTAAAGCCTGTATTAATGATCGTCATAACATTAAGTAATTATTTATCGTATATTGACTGTTTGCATTTCATATATATTTGTATAGTGTTCGAATGGTGACGGAGTAACCATACGAGCCATCCTGGGCGTCGCACGAGCTGACTCACTGAGCAACTGCAAGACACCAGCACAGCAAACAGAAGGAGAACTTAAACAGACCCTGTATCAAGCTGTAGTATAGCGGCTGTAGTGTAGCATAGTTTAGTAGATTAAAACAATCATTCCTTAGAGCCCTATGTTAAACAGTAGACTACTACATGCCGTTAAAGATAAACAATGATTTCTTAACTCTCTCTTGATAAATAAGCAAAGAGATAGCCCATCGTTAAAATCGAAGCAATCGTGATTCGTTTATGCCTGTCTATTTTGAAAGATTCCATACAATAATTATTTTAGGAAGGACTTCTTCTCTTTTGACATTTTTTCCACAAAGTTTTAACAAAAAGAAACCGACTTCAAGAACTGGACCAAATTAAAATGGGACCACAAGGGAAGCACTACCTATCAAATAAAAAAATAATCATCAAAATCAGTCCTGCCAGTCGAAACTTCAAAAAAACAATAGAGTTGATAACATCCTCCTTTTTTGATGTCGGTAAATTTTTTTTTTTTTTGTGATTACCATTATTTTATATTTAAATATTTCATTGTTAACAAAATGTACAAAATCAAATGTACAAAAATTTAAGCTAAGAAAGAATCGTAAAATTGTGTCAAAACATAAATCTTGTTGGAAAACATTCAACTCAGTGTATCACTCTGTTCACTTCACATAAGAAAACCATTCGAAATTGAATCTTATGACAATATCTTAGAGAATATTTAATATCAGCAAATTTAAAACGTATTATTTCAGATAATCTGATAAGCTTATCTGATTTCCCAACACTAAGCACCAAAATAACAAGATCTACCACGTTTCCCTTTACTATAAGCATAGTAGAAGTGATCAGTGGACAACATTTAAGAATGACGAATCTTCTTAATCTGGATATTAATTTACAAGGACTATTAATTTACAAGGTTATTAAAATCAGCGGTTCGTTGAAGAATGACAGTTGAAATTGATATTGTATTGCAAAACATTACCATACATTATGAATTTCAACAATTGTAGAAAAATATAAACAGTACAGAATTTTTCGAAGTCGGTTTAATAGTGAAAGACATTTCCCACTGTGAGTTGGGTGTGATTCCGGTTGTTGCAACCTATACTCATGAATTACTTGAAATTGGGTATTCGTAATAACGGCACAAGATACCCCAAAGCACAGTGATACCCGTTTAAATAAAACTTCAGTAACTGAGAGCGAGTCAATTTTTTTAATAAAGAATAAAGCTTAATACTCCCACGTGTAACCAAACAATGACAGGATCTAAATCTCTTACAACGCCATCTATTGATAATAATACAAAACGAATATGCATATTGAACATATATGAATATACCGCCCACCAAAAGGAATAATTTCCTTTTAATAGTTACCTCTGTTTTATTGTTTTTTTGTGTGCGTATTTTAGTTTAGTTGCATATAATAGTGTAGTTTGTTTAGTTAGTTACGTAATAATCCAGATCTAAACTACGTATTTTTATACAAGATGTATTTTTGAAATTATCTGATGTCTACTATTCTATAATATGCATGTACTACACATATAATTTTTTTCTTGTTTCCATATATTATTTAATAGTAAACATTACTAGCTGACCGGCAGACTTTTTTGCCATAAATAAAACAAAAAAATAGGGGTGAGTCACCCTTATCATTAAGAATTATGAGGATAGGTATTGGCCGATTCTCAAATCTACCCGATATGCACACGAAATTACATAAATATCGGTCCAGCCACTTTCAGAGGACACGAAAAGTTTATAAATTAGATATACATATATCTTGTTATTACACATTACATACAAACATCACTCTATCCACTGCTAAAAACTGCATTAAAATCCCTTGAGTAGTTTAAAATTCCAAGCGAACAGACAGCGAATGCGACCACACTTTGTTTCTAAGTAAACATAAAGAAAAAATAATAACTAAATTATGTCAAAACTGTTTGAAGGAACATATGCCTTAATCGTTTTGAGAGTGCAAAATTTCTGACATCACCAAATCCATTCATGGAAGGAATTTCCCATTTTAATCATTACCTTTACCTTAAGCATACTTTTGATTTATCTACCTAAAGAACCCGGTTAACGGAAATTGTATTTTAGACAGCTTTGTTTTTAATTGAAAAATTTACCCATCACATTTGATTGATTTTTACATTTAAATGATAACAGCGGTAAATACCCCTCCCTGCCTCGTTGGTCTAGCGCTTATCGTTCCCAGGACAGACTAGAATACTGTCCAGTTTTTCTTGCTAGAAATTCTTAATAACTTCGTGCCGTATGGAAGATGGGGGCTTGTCGCGCCCGTGCTTCGCAGAGCACGTTAACCTGTCGGCCACGCTACGGCACGAATGGGCCGGCTCGACCAGAGTCGTACCACAGCCTCACAGAAAACTCGTATGAAACTTGCGCTATGTCTTACCGAGTCAGTGAGGATACCGGAGGCCCACTTTTTTTTTTACCTGTTTAAACCCCCTCGGGCCTTCACCCCACCGGGGTTTGCGGTGGGGCGGTGTGTCGGAATCAAACCGAGTAAATCCACACGGTGTGCCACTCGGCGCCTGAGACGGGAGGGATCCGGGAAACGCCGCACGACATGGGTCACTGTCTCGAGGCGCCATCTCGATCCTCATACATGACGATACGCTCCTCCAGATAGTCTGCCACCAGCCGCCTCAGGTACTCTGGCACCCCGTAGTACTGGAGTGCTTCCCTGATGCAGCTGAATGGCAGACTATTGAATGCTTTGGCGATGTCAAGAGACACCGCCAACACAACGCGGCCACAGCTCACCGCCTCTTCAGTCACGGCCCTCAGGCGCATCACGGCATCGACCGTCGAACGCCCCTCTCGGAACCCGAATCGGGTGTCCGACAGCTTGGGACCCACCTCGCTGAGGTGCTGGTTGATGCGGGCAGAGGGCACCCTCTCAAACAATTTACCCGCCACATCCAGCAACACGATGGGCCTGTAGGCCGCGACCGACCTGAGGCGGTCCGACATGTGGTCGAGGGCTCGGGCCATCATTCGGGCTGGTACCCCGTCCGGCTCGGGGACGGTGTTCTTTCAACGGATTTGCAGAACAGCCGCCCCTACCTCCGATTCCCTGACGGGCGGAACTTCAACCTCTCCGCCCCCGTCGTCTCCGACCGAATAGGTCATCGAGGGAGAGAATACCGGAGGCCCATACCCCAACCCAATGTTTGGCAAATGGTAAAAAATATCTTCCCTCTGGGTGATCCTAGAGCTGCACGTTAAGTTCCTCATTCCCCTACGTATTCAAGTTAATAACAGAAAGTTAAGTAAAATAATTTGAAGTAAGAAAAACTCCGATGTGAGCTTTAATAATAGTACTGCTCGTAACAATTTTTCACCTCTATCGAACCCATCCTGCGAAGTCCTCAACTCATTACAAGAACATCGTCCAAAAAAAGGGAACCAGTTTCCAAAATGTGCAAACTTATTTGAAACTGATTGCATTTCTTTTGAACATTCCTGGTTATGACAACTACAGCGGCTGACAAGTTTTTGTAGTTGGCAAGTTTTGGTAATGACGAACAGTAATGATGTACCATTATACGTATATAAATTATGTTTTTTATACAGTAGTACACACTAAGGTCTTTAATGTTGATAATACAGTGATTCTAAGGCATTCTTCTAACACATTTTTCAACACTTTACACAGGGCAGGATTTTGACATTGGTGTTTTTAAATCCGTTTTAAAAAATAAAATAATAATCTTTGTTCTGTGATATTTTTCGAGGAATGGAAAACTGACGTAAAAATTTTGATACTATTAGTTTTGATGATAATGGTTATGTAAATCAGTGTGAATCTGGAATATAATATGTAATATAAATCTAATAATTCTACTCTGTCAAGAAAGTACCGGGAAAAGATTTATAATACACAAAATGTTAGCTATTCATCCAAATTTATTTTATCACCTACAAAGTATGCTCCTTCAGAAACGATACACTTATGGCAACGAATAATACAATCATCAAAACATTTTTATAACGCTGTTTCCGGAATTGAGTTTAGTTCTCGCTGCGAATTCTTCTATATGTCTTCTACCGGATTAGCAAGCTGAAGTGGCAGTGGGCTGGACACATTTACCATAGAACCGATAACCGTTGGGATAAAAAATCCTTGAGTGGAGACCGCGTCTCGGCCAACTTAGTGTAGGACGTCCACAGGTCAGGTAGAGTGATGATTTGCGCAAGATGGCTGGCAGGAGCTGGATGTGAGAAGTCATGGATCGAACTAAGTGGCGTGCAATTAGAGAGGCCTATGTCCAGCAGTGGACTGCGATAGGCTGCTGATGATGATCATGTCTTCTACCGATTGAAAACGGTGGTTACGAAATGGTAACTTGAGTTTAGAAAAAAGAAAAAAGTCACCTGACGCCATATCTGGTGAATATGATGATTGCTGGATGGTATTTTTTGAATGTTTGATCAGAAATCCGTTTACAATGATGGCTTTGTGCGAAGGCGCATTATAGTGGTTAAAAATCCAAGAGTTTTCTTTCCACAAATCTGACTTTTTTCGCGAATTTGCTATCTTATACGCCGCATAACGCTCAAATAATATTCCTTATTTATCGTTTGACCCGGCAAGAATTCCGAGTGGACAACACTGCGAGAGACAAAGAATACAGTCAACGTGACTTTGACTATTGATGGACTTGGCGTGGTTTTTTTTATTTTGGCTCACTTGGAAGGCGTCACTCCGAAGCTGAGCAACTCAAACTTTGCTAGTGTTAAACACGTAAACCCTTGTCTCGTCACCAATAACGAACGTTTATGAACCTACTGTTTATTTTAGATGTATTTGACGGTGTTTGAGCGGATAATAAACAAACAACTGGTCCATTACCTGGAAGATCACTCCCTATTATATGATCGACAATATGGTTTCAGACCGAACCGGTCCACGGGTGATCTTTTAGCGTACGTCATACACTTTTGGGGTGAGGCTATTGACAGGCACGGGGAATCCTTGGCCATCAGCCTCGACATGGCCAAGGCTTTTGATAGGGTTTGGCGCCGTTCGCTTCGCTCCAAGCTACCGGCCTTCGGTTTGCCCCCCAAACTCTGCAATTGGACTGCCGCGTTTCTGCACCAGCGCCGCATCAGAATCCTTTGCGACGGTGCGGCCTCCGAGTATCAGCGGATTAACGCCGGAGTACCTCAAGGCTCCGTCTTGTCGCCTACACTGTTCCTTCTGCATATCAATGACATGTTAGCCCTTGGCAACATTCATTGTTATGCAGACAGCACAGTTCATGGACAATATTTTGGACAGCCCTCTGACAAACCAGCAGATGTTGAAGGAAGACGACAAGAACTTGACCACGTTCTGGGCCGCATTTTTCAATGGGGCTGTAAGAATCTGGTCGAGTTCACCGCCAAAAAAACACAGGTGTGCACGTTCTCAGCCAAAAAGTCTCCATTCCTTCCCCTTCCCACTTTTCAGTGCACTCAAATGCCATTACAAGATAGGCTCGCTATCCTGGGCATGCATATCTGCCGAGACCTCAACCCACGCGAATACGTTGAGAGTGTCACTAAAGCGGCCTCACAGAAGCTAGGTGTGTTAAACAGGGTGAGACGGTTCTTCTCGCCCGGGCATATGTGTCTTCTTTACAAGACCCAGGTTCGCTCGTGCGTGGAGTACTGTTCTCACCTTTGCGATGGTGCCACACAGTACCTGTTTGACGCTCTTGACCGGTTGCAGCGGCGAGCAATCCGTATTGTCAATAGTCCCGAAGCCACCGAGACCCTTGAGTCTCTACAGTTGCGTAGAGATATCGCCTCCTTGGCAGTCCTCTATCGCCTTTACCATGGTGAGTGTTCTGAAGAGCTCTTCCAATTGATCCCCCCCACTCCCTTCCTCTACAGAACAACACGTGCCGGCCTTAGAAGTCACCGCTTTAAAATGGAAGACATACGTTCTCGTACTCATCGCTTCCTTCCTGTGCCGAGCGGTCAAAACCTGGAACACACTACCAGCGCACGTGTTTCGTTCCCATTATGATCCCGGATCCTGTAAGCGGGACGTGAAAAAGCATCTCACCAGGCCGCCATAGTGTGGGTCACCATGCTGCATTGTTCTTTTTCGCATTGAGGATGGTGACCACCACTGTGACTGTGACGGTGATTCTGCTCATGCTTTTCATCAGGCAGGGCAGAGTCATTTCGGCAGCTTATACATAAAAAAAAAACCAATATCAAAATGTGTATAACAACTTAAGAGTATTTTCAGAAATAAATAAATAAATAAATAAAATAAATTTAGATTTATACAGAAGAAAATATATTATTCACAATCCACGTAAACATATCCTTATTGATTCATCAACATTACGTGTCGACAGCTCCTGCTCCTCCTATACATTGCTGTAACATACCTGTAACTTATCGTAATATAATTAGCACCTGCGCAGTGTACAACAAGCAAACAAAAAGTAAACTATTGTTAACGATTTACATGAGGTATGTGTGTGTCATTCTCGGTATCGACAGTGTATTAGTACCTACATATCATTTAATGACTTAGGGGCAAACTTATTAGGTGCCGGAAACCAAATCTTCCATCCCCTGAAGCTGGCAGGGAAATTTCAAATTATGGAAACGCATTTACGGACAATTTAGTTGGAGGTGTCCGTGGGTGGCTGTAGTCTCTCACTCTCAGGTTACCTGTCTGCAGGTTACAAAAGGGTCTTACCTTATTTTTTTCCTATTACCCTTAGTTCCTGTCCACATTCTATACCCTAACAGGATTTGGGTTGGTTTTATCCTCTATTTCTGAATTTTTTCTACCTTTAGCAGTGATATTGCTTTACGTAGTTTATTACCTAAGAAATCCATGAAATAAATAAAGGTGTGCAAAGTCTGTATTCTTTATTTGTAATATTTGTAAATCCCCAAAAATAGCGAATCCACTGACCTCACAGCGAATGCAGTTTGCAACAATATTTCATTGCCTGCGGGAATTTTTACAAATAGGCATCGTAAGGCGATGAATTATACGAGACCAGTTCATTCGCGTATAGTCTCAATCGTTTATTTAAATTTACAACATAATGCTTGTCTTCTGTTTTCAATAATTAGCCAAGTGCGGAAACGTATGGTACAACAATATTTGATATAGCATTAGAAGCAATAACATTCTCCACTTAATAGCTGATTTGAATTCTAAATCATTGATAAATTACAATATTTGAACATTAAAAAGTAGACGTAATCAAGGTAAAAATAGATTTTCTAAATAATTATACCAAGCATAATGACAATATTACCCAGAGCGGCGTAGGCACAGATAATTAATTTATAGTTTTGGCATGCGCCCCCACTCGAAATCAGGATGTCCACAAACCGTTTTACATTAAAAAAGAAGGTGCATGGGCTCCTAACGAAATGGCAGAAACTACTAACCGATAATTGGGTATACATTCAAGTTTTCATAGTGTACGAGTATAAGTGTGTATGTATATTTATATATGTTTATATTTCTGTGTATATTTAAGACATATGTATCCTATACGTGTTTGTGTATGTTTAAGTATTTCTTTCATTCTTTTGTGTACTGTTTGCAGTTGGTTTCATACGGAAACCTCTATGCACTGCTTACATTACAAGATTTCTACACCACCCTAAGGTTGACTGGAAAAGAATGCCTTGGGCATTAAATCCGCCAATGTACAAAAGTGTATAAAGTTTTAAATAAATAAATATTTTTTTAATTACAACCCGCATTAGGAATATACATCATGTGTCGCGGGGGACTTTACAAACATATCTGAAATGAACATAAAGAACACCTAGACTCAGAATAACAATTTGTGGATTACACAAAGTGTTGTTCTATGTGGGATTTGAACCTACATTACTTAGCGCGGTACGAAGCAGCATTGCAACCGCTCAAACCACTATCTCTTTTGCTTCGTCCACAAATATTAATTGCTGCATGCATTTTATTCAATTCCTGGTGATTTTTACTAGTCTAAATGTTAAGAACATCACTAATTTGGTCACTAAGTATTTTCTCCGTGGATTATTTTTCGGAGATTATTATTCACCGTGGACGACTTCTTCAGACACTCCACACACTCTCTCTATTAATTCCTTTCGTGAGCCTTCTATCAGTCATTTTTTCTTAGTGGCCAAAACATCTAAGCATGTCCTTTTTAATCGTTATCATTACATCTTCTCTCAGTTATAAAATATTTACTTTAGTCTGGTCATAAATACTGTTACAATTAAAAATAAACAAAATACTACTTTTGAGTTTAGGATCTGTCATTTTATACGATTGTTAATTGTGTTTTCTTGTTTTCACGCCAATACATTGTAAAATATATTGTGTTATTAAAATGGAGTGGGGTAATAAAGAGAACCGAATCGCTGTGATTGCATTACATAAAATAGGTATGAAGCTAGATACAATTTTTAAAATTCTTCATACGCGTATGACTAATGAGTAGTCATATATTTGTGTACAGGGCTATTGATAGGTACAATGAAACCTCCTCTGTTTGTCTCAGAAAAAGATCTGTTCGTAAGAAAAAGGCGATCAAACCAGTAAGGGAAAGAATTCGAAGAAGTCCTGTCCGAAAGCAAAATATTTTATCTCGGGAGACGAAGATAGCACCTAGAACCATGTCGCGTATTTTAAAAGATGACTTGCAGTCTATAATAGACTCACAAGTAATATCAGTTAAGAAATTACTTGTGAGATTGAATAATTGAGATTGATTGATGTGAATTCAAAAAAGAATAGGGTGGTAAAATCAAAACAACTACTTAAGCGGCACCCAAAGGTAGGTCACAGAAAACTTTTGTTAATGGATGATTTTTTTTCAATTGAGCAGTGTTTTAGAAAACGAAATAACTGTATTTATGGTGAAAGTTCTAAAAGAGCTTCCCAATTAGTCATCAGAGTACAATGTGGGTATAACCCGACTTCAATGATGGTTGAGGCTGAGTCATATTTTTGTGAACAAGGTATCAAAACATCGGCACAAGTATATCAAGATACCATTCTAGAGAAGGAAGTAAAGCACCTTAAAAACACCATGCTCAATGACAAAAATAAAATCCTACTGAAAGATTGCGTGCTGCTATTGATAACTGGCCTTAACGTTTAAAGGACTGTTTCGGAGCCAATGGAGACCACTTCAAGCTACATATGTTTTTAATGGTTTTATATTAATGCATTAAACGAAGACACTGTAATAGTAATAAATGTTACGTACAATAAAAATGTTGTTTTTTTTGCACAATATTTATGGCAAGATTAAGTATGAATAATGAAGTAGATACTAAAATATTAATAAAACCAAGTATCAGAAAACTAAGAATTTAATATTATAAGAAAATCAAAACAAATAATTTTCAATAAAGTCACTCGATGCATAACACTACTTGGAGACCCAGATGTTTCAGCCATGGTATGAACATGAGCGGCTGGGTACGGAGTACTTGTACTGGAAACTCGCGTAAACATATGGACTTTGTCATATTTACGACGCTTACTCTTGGGGACAGACTTGGTAGTCATCCTGGATGAAGATGTTAATATTTTTCGGTTTCCAATAAATCGAATTTTAGAATACAACTGAGGGGTTCTGTTTTTAGGTTTAGGTGTAACGAAGATAGGGCTTTGAGGCTGGAAGTACCTAGGTAATGTTGTGGATTTAACTGTAGCTGTTGTACTAGTTTTGCGGTTTAAAACAACATAAAGAGAATGGCCGTCAAAACGATGAACTTCTTTGACGAACCCTGACTTTAACATCGGTATATCGGGCAGTAAATTTCTATATTCTTGTGGATACTGAACTTTAGATTTCTTAATAGGTTTCTGTGCTTGTTCCTCCACGCTTTTTTCCTCTTCGCCAAATCTTAGACGTCTCCCCGGAGGTTTCGTAGTAAGGTTAGGGTCTTCAGGTTCACCAAATACTTCATACTTCATGGTCGCCTTATCTTTTATCACGAATGTTATGTATAAGTTGTAATTTGTAACATTTAGAGAGCCGAAAAACTCTTTCAAAAATGTTGGGTGTAATTGTTCACCTGGTTCCCATTTCCCTCCGGTTTCACTTTTTTTTGGAGGATACAGGTCTTTGAAGGGGTAACGTTTAAAGAGATTTGGGACCATTTCTTCGGAGGAAGTTATGGCTTCTCCTTCCATCAGGTCTATCTGTTCTTTTATCGATAATATGGCGCTTGAGTGTTCCTCTACGTTCATCTGGAAATTGTTTATTGGCTATTATAATTTTTGATTTTAAATGGACAAGTTCTGTAAAAGAGATATATCCTGTGCCCGTAGTGACTTTACCAACATACATACAAAATTAGAACAACCACTTGTGTATCATACAAAGTGTTGTCTCATGTGGAGTTTGAACCCACAACTCTCAGCACAGTAGACAGTACCGTAGCGAACGCTTAAGTCACAATGCCATCCGTGACATCCAAATGGGAGTCAATTATAAAAAAAGAAATTGTAAGGACATTTTATTATTTATTCTATTGCTAGGTGAAGAGTGAGATATTGCATTATGAGTTATGGTATTTAGATATGTAATACTATATGATAAACTATATATAATGAAGATATATTTACTTTGATTTTAATGCATGTGCATTTATGGACAAGCAGGTCGTAAAGTGATATCTGAAATTCCAGAAAAAGATGAAGATTAATTTGTAACTGAACAAATATTATAAACAGCACATTTTCTTAATACGTTTGGTTGTACTAATCTCAGGAGTTATAATACTAGTTAGAATTGACTGCTTAGTAGCCAATGCGACTGGTGTACTAAGGTCTTGAATTCGATTCTCGGGCCGGACCAAATGTTTGTGCCATATGCTAATATTTGTTTTGGAGTTTAAGTTTTATATTATAAAGTACTATATTATAGATTTTGTATCAATTTTTTCTTAACTTTTGCAGTGCTGTTGTCCTTCAGTTCGATTGGTTTAGGCTGAATAGGAGTAATGATACACAACATGACCACGAACCTTAAAAACGGCGTTACCAATATGCCCCTCAGCGTTCAGCTCGAAGAATTCGCGATACATCAAGTTTCTCCAAGAGCTGCATGCCCCATCGTATGACTCCCAAGTTTTGTTAACTAAAACGAATAAATATCTCTATATTTATTATTAACTTTATAAATTCACAGTTTCTGAGAAATTTCTTTAAAATATATTTATGTTCAAGTTTGCATATATATGTATATACTACAGAAATATACATGTAACTGTCTAAGAATATTATGTACATACCTTTTGGTGGATTGGGTGGTATTAGCTATCGAAAAAAGAATACCAATTAATTTAGTAAGGACATTGTTTAAGAGTTACTATACAAAAATAGTGAATATTATTACTGCCCTACCGTATATTAATGTGTGACCATAACTGCTGCAATACAGATTTGATTCCCATCCAGGGAATATTTAAGTTTTTTTGACCCTCTCTATGGGGCAATGGATTCGTATGCGACTGCAGTGCTTGATGTGTAAGTTCGATACCCGGGTTTAATGTTTGTAGGATCTGATTATTTAATTGTGTGATAAGCCCGACGATTTTTTTGTCACTATTCTATGTCTGGGTGTAATTTATCTGTAACGTTTGTGTTCCGAAATAAATATTCATTTGTCACCAGCCTTTTCAAAATATCACAGGCTCTGCTTAATTTCGATTGTCGCGTGTGGGACGTGTGTAGTTAATAATATTAATATAATAATGTTCCATTAAATCAGTTTGGTTGTTGAGAATAACAATTGGTGCGACCTTAAATAAGCCACAATGAATATATCAGAGGCTCCTTTAAGCTCCCATTGTGGAAAGATGACGGAAAGCCGAATGCGTTGGTATGGACATGTCATGGGACGTAATGAGGAGCACGTTTTAAGGAAATCCATCCCATATTTTTATCTGTGATTGATTCAATGATCGTCCTTTGGCTTTCTTTTGAAAGGCAAAAGAAAGATCACAGGCTACGTGGTGGACAGATGGAATGGGCTCAAAAAGAGTAACAGGCAACCAAAGACCGATTGTCATGGCGCTTTAAAACGGGAAAGGTCTACCCTAAATGAGAAGGGTTAAGGCACTGCAGAAGAAGAAGTTGTTCAGAATAAGTAAAGCAAAATACACACAAACTAAAGGGCTCTGGTACATAATGGACTGATTTTGTGTACGTCTACGTCTTTAGACTGTGGAGTCTACATAAAAGACGATATTTTTTTGAGTGAAAACTTCTTTATGCAGTTTTGGTTTTGGATGGGGAATAAATTCATTTAAGTCATGTGTGAATCAAACAATTCAAATGATTAATTTGACTTAGTTTTGTTATGCAAAAGTGACTTTACTCTGACCGTTAAAAATGAGAAGCAGAATCCAGGAGTGGTGGTCACCATACTCATTGAGAATGCAGGCTATGCAACAATAAGGCATTATGACCTACACCATGACTCGTCTTGCTATTTTTCTGCTCTACGTGATGGAATCCGTGAACAGAATCCAAGAATAGTGGTCCCATACACATTACGAACGCATACAATGTAACAGTGCAGCATGGTGATCTACACCATGGCGGCCTATTGAGGTGCTTCTGCATCCTTGGGCCTCCGGCCTCTTACTCATAACGAAACACGTCAGAGCGAATGTTGTCATTTTAAGTTGAAGTGCGAGGGTAGTACCGTATGCAAGCCGGCTCGTTCTTGCTGAAATCAGCGTGGCTCTTCCTTTAAATAATTAGAAACAAAGTACAGACAATATCCTAACTACAATGAAATAGAAACTTACAAGGAAATACAGCAATAGTATCGGGGTCTGTTGGCTCCACATTGAAGTACAGAGGCGAAGCTGTGTCGAACGGGTAGTGGTAGTACTTCATTTGGACAGACGTGTTTACGTTTGATCTTCGAATTTGTTTATCTTCTTGAAACCCTGATTGTGCGCTGAAATGGAATTTTATTATTTCTTCGTCAGTCTCGGCTATACGAATTCGGCCACCCCACTACTATATAGTGCACTGTGTTTAATGTAGTATGGTTTGTTCGCTTAGTTGATACTTTTTTTGAGGACAAACGAGCACACGTATATCCTGATGGTAAGCCATTACCGCCGCCCATGGACAATACCACAGGTGTCAAAAGTGCGTTGCCGGCCTTTAGGGAATGGGTAGGGGGATGGGGGAGGGCTTGTGGTAAGGTCTTCTGGTATCCTCACTCGCTCTGTGAAACACTGCGCAATTGCTGTTTCACACCAATTTTCTGTAAGGCCGTGGTTTCACTCCAGTCAAGCTGGCCCATTCATGCCAAAGCGTGGCTCCACCACGGTAATGCTAAGGCCCTTAGATTTATCCGCAGTACAACAACAAAAACGAGTAAGACTGCGGGACGAAGCTAGTCTAAAATAGTATCCTAAGTTACTTTTTATATTATCGACTATCTGCCAGTGAAAGTCTCGTCAAAATTGGTGCAGCCGTTCCAGAGATTAACCGTAATAAACAGACAGACAGACAAAATGTTTAAAGACGGATTTTTTGATGAAAGTGCTAATACTCTTGCATATATATTTAGTAAAAAGCTGTTAATTTGAAATTACAAAGAGATATTTAAATTTTATTTATTTGCATAACGAATATTTATTTACAATAAAATTTGCTTTCAATAAAATTTCCCTGTAATTGAAGGAGTAGACCGATACGATACCCCTTCATTCAATTACTGTGTATAAATGGTATATCTTTTCTTGGAGACTCCCTCGCAACATGAGATATATATAAAGAATGGGAGCTAATCTAGTGGCTTAAAAGCGGGGTAAACCCTTAACACTTAGCGCAGTAGGCAGTCTCTGTACTGCCGTACCTGTAGTACAATTCAAGACGGATACGTACTTAAAGAGCTCGTGTAAGGGTATATCCTCAAATCCACCGTCTCTCCGGTACACATCGTAGTGGTCTACTTCGGTGGTCACCTCTTGCATCCACGCGTAATAGTATTGCAGGTTGATGAAGCGAGCTGGTGCCGCGCAACCTGGACCACGGATCCCGAATCCGAGCTGCAAATATAGAACGTAACATATGTGTAGAATAAGCTTATGAAATCGTAATTGGCAAACCTGGACAATAAGTCTGTTCAATCTCGCCTATCTCTAAAAAGTTCATTTACCACAACATTTTCTTTTGTTGGACATGATATACAGCTTTTCTCAGATAATAAACTATGCGAAACTTAAATATTTTTTCAATTCATACCGATAATATTGGCGCTTCAAACAAATAACCTTTTCAGTTTTATAATATTAATATAAAGTTCGAATCGGACTTGCGCACTGAGGTTTCCATACGAACCTGTAGGTGTAATATATGATGGGAATAAAAATTTATGTTTTTGAAAATTTTACTTTATCTGTGTTCTAAAACGTTGCTTCGTACCAAATTTCAAGATTCTGAGTTCATAGTTCTGTAGGTTTTGATTGTCGAAAATTTGCAGCATAAATGGCTGCATCTCTTGATTACATGAATCATCATAAATCATCAACAACCCATAATGTCCTACTGCTGCGCTCGGCTCTCCTCTCAGGAGAGGGTTAAGGGCATACGTCCCCACGCTGGTCAAGTGCGGGTTGGGGACTCTTGATTACGTTGGCTTAGAAGTTTGATTTTTTACAGCTCTAAGGGACAGTAGACTTACTTTTTTCCTTTTAAGGTACGGAACCCTATAAAATATCCCTAACGATCAGTGGTTATTAATAAACATGTATAAGCATGGTCAAAAGACCGAATGGAAACTTTGGAAACATAGACACTACTTAATCAATTAAGTAGTGTCTTACACATACCAATGTAAAGTACTGAGTGACGTTGGATATAAGGACCATGCCGTTGTCCCATACGCAGTGAGATTTGCTTGACTTCGCGTGACCACAGAGGTAGTAGACCGGCTCCCTCGACTTGTCACTAAGCTGCAATAAGGCCAAGGTAATATTTTTTAGGAAAAATGCTTTCATCTAGCTTCATGTACATATATTTTCCCCTAATATTCTGTATACGATAACCAGTTTTAAGAAAACGCTTCAATAATTTTAAGTTAGTCTTGAATTAGGATAGGTATGATGGAATATGTTTTTTATGGTATGCGACAAGCAGCAGATATTTTTAGAGGGTTCAATTTGTACCTTCTTATTAAACTCACCTTAGCTCTGTGATAAAACTCAGAACAAGAATTATTATCAGTGTACTGGACTGTATGTATCACCTTCTCGAGAAGCTTGTTCTCTGGAAATGAAATACATATGTAAGTTTTAATCTTTAAGGTCTGTGGCGATTTCCAAATACAACGCAACAACAGAAACACACTACAGTGCCATTAATCAAAGATGGGTCGGACTACGGAGTAACCAAGAATCTAAGTAAAGTCTAAATCGGGCAATAGAAGTTCTCGCGGCGATGAACATTTATACAACATCCCAACAACATCCGTTGGGCAAAGGCCCGCCGGACATGATCATCTCGCTTGGTCGGAGGATCCTCCCTTTGTGTTGAAAGTCCACTGGTCGTTAAGTAGTGTCTCTCTTGTTCCCGAGCATATAGGCAATGTCAATGGCTTACTGTGTACAAATGCATTTGTGTGTGTAAAAATATTTTTTTTGACGACGTAAACCAAATGCTAACTGCCTCGGTGGCGTTATTTCAGATCAAATGCTTATATAAAATGCAAATATTTTTCAGGAGTGTCCTCTATATGAAATATGTATTTACGAAAATATATGCTTATATGTATCCATAGTACAAGCAATGCTTAGTTTGGACTAGATAGCACCTCGAAATGGTAAGGAAATTTACATTGCTCATACATAGCGATTCTATTTCTGAATACATTTGGAAATAAGTTTTTAGCATAGCATATAATCAATTTGGTAGCGAGTCGCTGAACTGTTACTAAAGGAAATAAATAAATAAATTCTGGTGACACATATTACTAACATAGTTCCAATACCCTATATATTTAACTCACCGTCCGTGTATCCGACTGCATAGAGGTATGTAGACGCATTTAATGGCTGACTTGTCCAACATATCGGCTTTAATTGATCTACAGACAGAGCGTTTAAGATTAATATTGGTGATGGATCGATTGGTCTAGTATGGCCTTGACTGCTAATCCGGACGTCAAGGGTTCAATTCCCACCCATACATGTTATACACCATAGTTGTGTGATGAACTATATTTCTGTGCCTTGGTGTTCATGTTTCCCGTTCCCAGTTTCCCGTTTATGTTGGATAGCCAGTCTTTTTTTTATAGAATAGGAGGCAAACGAGCAGACTTATCGCATGGACACCTGCAACACCAGAGGCGTCACAAGGGGAAGGGGTTGGAGTATGGGCCTCTGGTACCCTCACTCACTCAGTGAGCAGAAGTGCTGTTTCACACCGGTATTCTGTGAGATCGTGGTATCACTCTGGTCGAACCGGCCCATTCATGCCGACGTGAGGCTCTTCAATGGGATAAGATATACGGTACACGTTATAAATGAATAAATCATACTGTTATTACGGTCAGTAGTAATATTTAAACTAGTTGACAGCACCTTACCTTGGGAACCCCCGAATAAAAACAAAATTATTGCTGTCCTTTTTAATAAGTATTATAATCTACGTAAAACCCCTGTTGTATAAATCAATCATTTTCTATCTCTCTATATTGATAAGAAAGGGTTTTATTTCATATCAAATGATTCATTCGGATAAAAAAAGCAACTTATTATTATAATTTACCCAAATATTACTTCTTGATGTCTAATTAGAATGAATATAATAATAATGTCACACATCTCACACACGACAGTTTGATCTTAAACTATGTGTAGTCAGTGCCATGGTAACCATACTTTCTTTCTTTTAAAAGATAACTCCCGCACTGGAAGTTTATTCTATGTCGCGGCGGACACAAATTTACGAACATAAAATACAAAACACGGTCACAAAGAATACCCGGACTCAGTCACTAATAGTGAATCACACAAAGTGTTGTCCTATGTGAGTACCGAACTCACAAACAGCAAACCATCCACATACAGTAAGCCACAAGTCATGTCATTTTAGCAGAGAATGTAACTATTGTATATACAATTTGCTGATCCAACCCTTCATAAAAATTGATAAAGTATATTAATTTATTTATAACACATCATGCACTTTCTAGCCATACACTAAAGCTTGTACACATAATACATACGTACATACATATGTGGCGACTTCCACATACATCGCAATAGAAGTATACTACAGCGCTATCTACCGAAGATACACCGAACTACGGAGTAACGAAGGAAACTAAGAAGCTACCAATCCTAAATCATGCAGTAGAAGTTCTCCCACCGATTAACATATATACAACTTCCCAACATCAACCGTTGGGCAGTGGCCCGCCAGGCATGATCACCTCGCCTGTTTGGAGGATTCTCCCTTTGTGTTGAAAGAACATGTGGCCCGTTCCTCCTCAGTGGTGACCCTGACGTGATTAGAGGCAGCCTTCGAAGGAGCAAATCAACAGCAGCAGCATCACCGCGCCACCATCACGTTCACTCCCACAGCAAGTCTCAGCCAGCCAGCAACCTCGGCCTCAACAGGGACACACCACATGCAGGAAGTGACCGCTCCAGCCTGGTTTACCCCTACGGCCTCAACAGCGTCGAGGCACAGCACCCGGCAACTACGGTCCACGTAAGCAGAGCATCTCTCTACCGTCTTCGCAGCAGCCAGCCACTACGCAGCAGCCACCCCGACTCGCTGGGGACCTCACCGCAGCACCGCGCACCGCCTGCATTCCCGACTCACTGGGATCAGCGGACTTCAGCCCCGACTCACTGGAACTAGCGGCATTCAGTTCCGACTCACTGGAACTTGCGCCACTCAGTTCNCGTCTTCGCAGCAGCCAGCCACTACGCAGCAGCCACCCCGACTCGCTGGGGACCTCACCGCAGCACCGCGCACCGCCTGCATTCCCGACTCACTGGGATCAGCGGACTTCAGCCCCGACTCACTGGAACTAGCGGCATTCAGTTCCGACTCACTGGAACTTGCGCCACTCAGTTCCGACTCACTGGAACTACTCACTCCTGGCACTGACAAGCTCCGCAACCGAGCACAGACAGCTGACTCATCCAGATATCGACCTCCGGTCTTGGAGGGGAGTGATGTGGCGACTACCACATACATCGCAATAGAAATATACTACAGCGCCATCTACCGAAGGTACACTGAACTACGGAGTAACGAAGGAAACTAAGAAGCTACCAATCCTAAATAGCGCAATAGAAGTTCTCGCGCCGATTAACATATATACAACTTCCCAACATCAACCGTTGGGCAGTGGCCCGCCAGGCATGATCACCTCGCCTGTTCAGAGGATCCTCCCTTTGTGTTGGAGGAACGAGTGGCCCATTCCTCCACACATATACTATAAATTTATATAAATACATACAAGTATAGAAAGTTGACTTACATGGGTCTTCAGTATTATCTATGTCCAACTCTAGGAGAGCCACGGTGTTAAAGGTAATGGGGCCGTACTCAGGATGGGCGGTGTAAGACTTCGGCTTGCAGAACCATGGAACATCATTCGTGGCGAAGAACTGTACGCGACCATGCCGTCTAAAACACGTATATTCTACTACAATCTTTCGTGTGGTGAATGATAAAGAATATGGTGTATCAATGCTCCTGTTCATGCCGTAGGTGTAGGGTGATTTTGGTTTGAACCCCGGGATTTACCTCAGTCGTGAGGTACAACAGGGGGACTCCAGATGCCGCTAATGGGTTCCTGGAGCTCCTACCGACTGCCGAGGTAGGTCCCCGCGATTTTAGTGGTAAAACCGATTCGTCACGAGTCCCACACCCTTAACCGAAGGTATGGTGCAAAAAGCTTTTCCTGCGTAAAAAAAAGGTATTGATAGACTATCTATTTATTTATTTATCAAGCTATAAGGGGAACAAGCTAGCGACTATGGAATAATCCTAAAATTGGTTTACAGGCTTGACTGCAGCTTACTTAATTCTAGCATCATATGATCAGTCAGTACCGGTCGATCATCATCCTGAACCACAGCCTTTTGTAGTCCACTGCTGAACAAAGGATTCGCCTTCGAAAGGAGGCTTTATTAAACCATCTTGGTACATGATTAATTTTCAGATTTCCTGCTCTTTGCAGTGCTTTTGCTCTGCGTAAGTTAGTCGGATACCTACGGCATGAAGAGAGGCCAGACTAATTCATCACTGACTTCACGGTTGGCTTAGTAGTTTAAGCCATCTCCACGCCGCTTTCTACTACGCCAATTACTGTGAGTTCTCTTATGGGACAACATTTTGTTCCTTGTTTCCGTTTTATGAATTAGTAAAGTCCCACGCGATACAGGATCGACATTTCTGACGCGAGAGTTGTCTTTTTAAAAACAAACAAAGTGACACTTCAGATTCTTCGTCAGTGACTATGCTTATGTGTTACAGGCTGCGGGACTTACTTGAGCATCGTCAACGGCATTCTGGAGACGTCATGAGCATTGACCAACGCGTAGTTCTTCTTCACGAGCACTACACCTGTCACCGCTATTTCTGGCAACGCATCCTTTGCATCTATCGAAAGGAAGACAAAATACGTGTAGGATTTCTACGCAATCACATTCAACTTGAAAGGGTATCTTTAAGAATCTTAAAGAAGACAAGATACTGTCAATGTAAGGCTTGATATGCATCGTTAGTCTCTTTGAAAGTGAGTTAATAGTCAATGATCTTGCTTAGCCAGTCAAATAAATCTTTGTGTGATAAATAACAATAGTATATTATCCAAAGCCATCCAACTCGGTCATACATATAAGCTCAACATTAGGTAGGTATCTATAATTGAATTTTTTATAGAGATTGCGTGAACATCGGTGTATCTGATAGTAAAAACTGTGTGACAGATACTGGCGCCTTCGTCTTGCTATTTTTTTACTACTCTTTCTACTCTTCGTGATGGAAAGCACGAGCAGAATCCAAGAATAGTGGTCCCATACACATTACGAACGCAGACAATGTAATACCAAGGTGATCTACACTATGGCGGCCTATTGAGATGCTTATGCATCATTGGGCCTCCGGTCTCGCCCTCACCAACGAAACACGACAGTACGAATGCTGCCACATAATGTTGGTCTTCCTTGTGAGGGTAGTACCGCCCCGGCCGAGCCAGCGCAACCGTGCTTAGATCAGCGTGACTGTACTAACTTGCCGTGTGATTTAGTTGTACGTTCGGACGTACGGTCAGACGACCATGTGAAACGAGTCAAGTAGGTAACATAGTTAAATGATATTATGGCAATCTGTTGGGAGTAGTACAAAACTATTTCTTTAGAATGATGTTGAGACTTACACAAGACCACTCTCAATACGCCAAGCCAGACAAATGTTCCAGCCTGACCTAAATTTCCTTCGTGTATCGTCCCTGTGTTGGAAATGTCACAATAATACGAATACGTGTACACCATTCCTGAAAATAAGGAGAGACTAATCTAATAAAACCATTTAAAAACATACTTAAATATTATTATTTCAAGTATTAAACACTCCACGAACACACTATATGAGAGGCCTACATATAGGCATAGGACCTGGAAGACCGCCAGCTTTACTCTTTTCTTGGTTCATTTTGTAAAATGAATCCTAGCTGGTTCAATTTATCGCTCTTGAAACCTCCTGCAAACATTTCATGAAAACCGTGGAGTCGTTTGTGACATTCAGATTACCTAAAGTTATTCAGAGCTATTAGATAATAAATACTAGTGTGGTGACCTACTGAGAATACGGAGTAGCACCATATCTGTACATCTGATCGCATCGATCGTAAGAGTGAACTAAGGGCTGCTTAGTAAGTAAGGGCTAAGTGGGCAGTGGAGCGTAACTACGCATTCAACAGCTTTGCAAATAAAGAAAACCTTTAGAAACTGGCCAGTATAGTAGGCAAGAATCACATTGCCTTAGTCCAG
The DNA here is from genome assembly GCA_003709505.1 of Hyphantria cunea. NCBI lineage: Eukaryota > Metazoa > Arthropoda > Insecta > Lepidoptera > Erebidae > Hyphantria > Hyphantria cunea. Next base: position 566,575 of record PKRV01001992.1, read on the forward strand.
TAGTAAACTAATTGTTAACTATGTATAGAGAGATAAGGCTGTTGATGATAATAATTATATATGTATACACGGACATATTTAGTAATAGAGTCTCCCTATATAATATATTTAGAAATAGTCCTATAACTAGCACAATAGAACCTTGACACATACTAAAAAGAATACTTATATCAACTAAATAAAGAAAAACTCACTGATAATCGCTCCCGCTATAGTCACAGCAAATATATATGAAGCCATTTCGAATTAACTCACCACAAAAACTGCTAGAAAACAAATACAGTTTTCTGTTGAGCGTGGCTTTAACGACCACAAGTAATAATTACAAACGATGTAAGTGTCGAAGGAAACTGTCGCCGGTGATTGCTCTAAACAAATATTGCTTATTTATTCTTGTAGTTTGTATCGGATATTATTTGTTTAGTATATTATGTTTCTGTTTCGTATTTCATAGGCGTAGTTTGCCTACTGTTGTTTTCTTTTTAATGTTGGACAATAATTATCACTGACAGTGGTCTTCTTTATTCTTTAGTAGAGGTAAATCTCAGCTAAAGTTATCCATATTTCAGAAACAAATTTGGTTTGTCTGTACATCGTGTTATGACTGATGGCGTAATGGTATAAATGGTCGCCACACCGTTTCTACTGCACTAAGTGTTGTGGGTGCAATCTCCACATAGGCAACTAACACCTTGTGCAACCCACAAATTTCTGTTCTGATTCTGGATGTTCATTGTGTCCGCTTTATTTTATGTTTGTAAAGTCCTTCGCGACAGGGTTTATTCACAATGGGGGAGTTGTTCTATTTTTAGGGTTCTGTATTTCAAAAGTATTAGCTTATCCCTTATAGAATCATTTTGTTTCTGTCTGTCTGTCTGTTAAGCCCTTTTATTCAGGAATGCGTGAAGGTGTCTAACTGAAATTCATATCAAATATTCACGTTTACTGTCCCTTAGCTGTGAAAAAATTAAAAATCTAAGCCAACGCAATCAATCAATACAGCCATTTATGCTGCAAATTTTTGGACACTCGCATAGGAATCAAAACCTACAGGGTACGTTCACATGAATTCAAAATCATGGAATTTGGCACGAAGCAACGTCATATATATAGCACAGGTAAAGGAAAAATTGCGAAAAGTATAAATTTTTAGTTACATCATATATGTAATTTACCTACAGGTTTGTACGGAGCCCTCGGTGCGCGAGCACGACAAGACAAGACGACAAGAGATATAAACTCCATTTTGAAAGGGCCTTAACTAAAGTTATTTTAAAAAAAAAATATTTTATTTATTTATTCATTACTTACAATATCCTTACAGACTATATCCAATTCGATATTGTAGGTACATTTTTGTTATAAACTAATTACTTAAACCTAAGAGTAACAAATTTTGCATAGAGCTATCAATGTGAATTCGCTCAGAGTACAATAAAATATATCCACCTCGCCAGCCATGAAGTTAAGTGTGCGCAGCGCGCGCGTCGTAGTTGCCTCGCGCAGTAAGTTCGTGCGAGCGCGCGGCACGGCCAGCAAGCCTTAATACATATATCTCTAAAAGACAAATGCATTGATGATCATTGTTTGAGTACTAAAAGGGAGATCGTTTTTTGTTCTTGCGAAAGATGGTCTCCATTTCATGTCATCCACTTTTTTTATATTTTTTATCATTAATTTCATCACGCCGAAGACTTGGAGACGCGAAGACATAGAATTGAAGACTTTAAATACTTGACATTTGCAGAAATAGCTGATCCGACTGGTTGCCATCTCATCAAAAGAAGAAAACGAGTTTTTAAGGGGGTGACAGTCTTGATACACATGTAAACAGATTATTCTGTAAACACGTTAAAATGTAAAATACATTCTTTGAATTTTGCATTGTCATGAAATGCTATCAGTTTTAGATATCTAACAGCACATGACTCAATACGATAAGGTTACGTATTATTAATTTATGATAAGAAGTTACTGTAATAATCATCGAAACATTCGAAATGCCTAAATAAGAAGGTGAACTCAATCTTTTAAAATAATCAAAATGAGCTAATCCCTCTGTTCTATCTCACCCAACATTTAAAACCTACATATTTATTGTGTGTTGAATTACTTCTTAATTAAAAATATTTGCATGCGTTTAACCGTATAGTGGACAGATGAAAAATGTAGTTTTTATAAGAATCGACTAAGGGGATAAGCTACATAGGACAACACCACTGGAAAGAGAAGAAACATTTGAATTAACTCTATAACAACCCGTCTCATTATAAACTATAATATCTCCTATGTAGTTGCCTGGTCTCCGTTGAGTCTGCCCGCCTACATACATTATCCATGTATTTACGTACAAACAGCATATTTATCATTATTTTTAATCTAGTATAAGAATTGCTTAGATTGAGTCTAAAAGGCATTTTCTTCCAAAAACGTAAATCATTTTTGAATCAAATCTCTAAAACCTTAGGCTTTAATTTATCTTTACTGATTCTGATAGCAGTGGGGAGATAATCTAAAATTGCTATTGCATGTAATTTGAACATGAGATTGTAATCGCTTGACTGACAATGTCACCTATCTAACTGTGACTGATTGTCAAGGACGGGCCAAGAATAACATTCACTGTATGAAAGGATAGTTTTTTTATGGAATAGGGGGCAAATGAGCAGACGTATCGCCTGATGGTAAGCGAATACCGCCGCCCATGGACAGCCGTAACACCAGAGATATCACAAGTGCGTTGCCGGCCTTGGGGGATAGGGAGAGGGATGAGGGGAAGGGTTGGATTATGGGACTCCGGTATCCTCACTGACTCGATGAAACACAGCGCAGGCGCTGTTTCATACCGCTTTTCTGTGAGGCCGTGGTATCACTCCAATCGAGCCGGCCTATGCATTACGAAGCGTGGTTGTCCCACGGTAACACGTCAAAAAAATGAAGTCAAATTTGGTGATAAAACTGGTATTAGAAATACTAGGATGTTCGTATCTACATCCTATCCTATCCTATTTCCTATACAAGTTTTACAATGGAAATACTGTGATTCTTGAGGAAGGACATATGCTACTCTTAACAGCTAGAACTAACATACACTAGGGAACTTTAATAGTTCAAACACGAAGAGTGTAAAACATACAAGCAAATTCAGTTTAAACAACTATAGTTTAGCAAAAGAAACTAAAGATTACAGGTAAGTTTAAACGTTGTGTAACTAATAGTCTCTGGGAACGAAGGAGAAGCGCCCTGCGCTGATACCTGAGAAGGTGGAACAATCCATGTTCGAGTAGATTTATCTTGCGCTGAGTCAATGCGTGCGCAGCAGAATGTATTTAACTTTTACGTCAAGATATTTCTACGAGTGTGCATAAGGTTCCTTATTAATTGTTGAAAGAAAAGTAGCTAGCTGGCTAGGTATTGCATTTCTAATCGCCTTTAAAACGGAGGCTCTTTATGTGGAAGTATTTGTTCGTTAAACCAGAACTTCATCATTGAGGAACCGTTTTAGTTTGTTATACGTTTTATTGGGGAGGAAATACTGTTTTATTTTTATTTGTAGTTAAATATGACGAGGTTTAAAGATGGTGCAAAGGAATGAAAATCAAATTTACAATTCATCACAGTGTAGGCATTTTGGAACTATTCTTAATTTTCTTTTAGTGATTTATTTAAGTACATAGTCATCTTTTGTCTGTGAAGTCTCGGCAGTTTTGTGAAGTCTTTTTTGGCAGTCTATGCATGTATGGTAAACCGTAGCATGTAAACTACTGAACTGATTTAATGAACGAGGTTCGTTATAATGACCCTAAACTTTATAAGAAAAATTAACAGACTATTTATAGTTTTGTAGAATAGACAGAATCTTGAAGTTTTTTCTTACAAATCCATAAAAATGTTTACAGTTTTATAACTTAAGTGTTGATGTTTTGTTTCACATTTAATGTTTTTTTTTCTAAATAATAGAACTCCCCTGTAGTAAAGTAACTATGCAATTTTTGGCAGGCGCTCAATAACTTTGACAGTGTACAAAGAACTTATATAATGTGTTTATCTGCCATGGTCATTCTTAAAACTATTTAGGTCATAATCAAACGTCACGACCGTATACTGGATAATCAATTCTGGTATTATATACCTAACGTAAGCTGTAGGTACTGTCGGTAGCTCAATATTCTCCTATGACTACCGAAACTGCATTACTTTACTGTGAGTATACCTTTTATAACAATCACGAGTAAGTCTGAACTGCCCACTTGCTAATTTGGCATTCTACAAACGTAAAGCTTAAAACAAGACCAACAAATTTGGCTGCATGTTTGGCCTTGTGGTTTAAGCGATCGCCACGTCACTTTTTACTGCTCCGAGTGTTGTGGGTTCAAATTCCACATGATACAACACTGCGTGATCCATAATTGTTATTCTAAGTCTGAGCGTTATTTGTCTGTTCTGTCCCCCGCGACACAGGATGTATATACCAAATGAAGGAGTTGTCTTTAAAAAAATATGTATGGAAACGATTCAATGATGTCATATCAACGCAAAGTTACGTCAAAGAAAAGCTGTGTTAGTGACTGTAGAAAGAGAATCGACACGGAACACTTGCAACTTGGCTAAGAGGGCTGGATTTTGAACGCATTAATTTTCTGTATGTAATTGAAACTGACTGTCTCTAACATCACAACAGAGCAAAATATTGTTCGTATCAGTATACCTGTATATTATAGAGGTGTAGTACCAATAGAAACAAACACTTAAATCTTTAAATATTTATAACAAAAACCCTTGTAAAGATAATTAACTCGGCCGCCATATTTGGTCCGCGGCAATACTAATTATTAGTTGGCAAAAAGAACATGATCCACAGCGGAGACAATCGGCAGTAAATCAACAGGGGACATTTGCATGTGCACTTGAAACTCTGTTCTTTTTGTATCTGTAAGTCCGACTTTGCAGCGGTATAATTTGTACTTTTTAATTAAGTTCTTGAAAATTTAATTTGGAAGTAAAAATACGTATGTTTGTTTTTTTTCTAGGAGATATTGTTTGCTATGAAGATTGTGAATCGTCTTCTTTGTGTTTTATACGAGATTTTCACTAGCTATAGATTTTATTATAATATTTTAAACGTTATGTGACAACAATAGAAAAAGTAACTTTTTTTTCATCGAATAAGAGGCAAACGTACGACGTACGGCTCCTATAGACTCCTTCCACTCAAGACTCAAGAGTCACAAGTGTGTTGCCATCTTTTCAGTCCTTCCCTTAGATCTTGCAAAATAAGGAGATTTGTATCCCAAAAAATGTACATAATAGAAAGTGTCCTAGAACATTTTCAAGAAAAATTTAAAACACACTAACATCACGGCCTATGAGG
>PKRV01001992.1:571967-598527 GCA_003709505.1 Hyphantria cunea
GGGGGATATTCACCTCTAGCAAATTTGCCAGAAGCGCCATTAACGTTTTAAAATGTTAGTAGATGTCATTAGCGGAAAGGAGAGATTAAAGAAAAAAAAACACATAAATTATTAAAGAAAACCAAATTAAAAATATGTAAATAACAACATTAGTTTTTATTGTAAAATTAATCCTTTTTCCTTTTGAAAACTTTCGCACAAATACAAATATATATATAGCGATCATTCTCACACATTTCATCGTCTCACATCACACACACAGTTGTCAGGTCTAAACTAGGCAAAGACTGAATATTGGTAACCAGACTGCTTATAAACATACTTATATATATATATATATCTAAATACATACGTCTTTACAAGGATTGGACAGGCCTGGGAGAGATTGCTTTAGGCAATAAGGCCGCCCTTTGTACACTCCATCTCATATTTTATGTACTCTCTTCTAACTGTAATATTATAGTGTGCAAGTAAAGAGTTTTCTATCTATCTATCTTTAGATATTATAAATGAATACGGTCGACTTCGCTGTCTGTTTGCTTAGACCTCTTAAACTACTCAAAGCATTGCTGTATAGTAATATGTTCAGCAATAGATAGAGCGTTTCAAGAGGAAGATTTAAATGTACAACTAGCTACCTCTCTTTCTGCTCTACCTTTGCTCTGAGAGACATGAAGTAAAAATAATAATAAAGAAACGAGTTAAAAACCCAAAACTTTCTTAAGTAAAAAATGCTCTGATAGGTAAAAATAATTATATATTTCGGACATCTGACACTCAGCGCCATCTAGTCTCAAGCTCAGCAGAACTTGTACCATCCATGGGTACTAGACAACTAATATAAATATGTTTAAACTTTATTTTGTTAAGAAATGCATAGAAACATTCAAACTGAAACAAATGTTTGCAGATCAGTCAAACAATTTGTCCGAAATGGAGAATCGTATCCGAGACTTCAAGCGCAGCTGACGCGTACGTTACAATCGTGCCACCAGACAGACACAGACAGTCAATTACTTATTCTTGTGCCCATAATTATTGTTATTTTTAAAGTTCTACACACAAACACGGCCTACCTAGCTGCAATAGTCTCGGAACCATTTTATTTATACATTATTATTTCGTCAATCGATTTGAAATCTATATAATTTATCGATAAAAAAGTAATAAAGACTTCCTCATATCCAAAGCTATTATCATTCGATCTCAATTTTTCCACAATCCAATAACTGAATGATAAATAGCTATCATTAGATACATTCCCATGGTTGGCTCCCATTATGGTGTTATACACATTATGGCATATTATGGCTCATTACCCTGTCATGTGGACTGTTAGTGTTAGGTTTATGTGAGAAACACGCCCACGGCTGGACAACAGGTACCTTATTTTCTAGGTTACATATAATTTGATGACATCAGTAGTTTTTATGATTTATTTAGAAGCCTTACTTGGCCACAACAAGTTTGCGTTTCTCAGAGTTTACCTTGAGAGTACATAATAACGTAGTTTCACAGAAGTATTTCTTATTCTCGTCAAATATGACTTCGGCTTTGTTGTTTAGCTATAAGTAGGCACTGGTAAACGCTAACCACCGTGTTAATTACATTTGTTGTTCGCTACCTTAGTAGCATTATTTACTCGAGACCTCTGGATTGGCAGTCACATACTTCAACTGCTAGACCAACGAGGCAGGTTCGGGTCGGGCCAAAAGTGTTATTGAGTTTTTCTGATTATATAAACATTTAATAACAGCTCGGAGTTTTTAAGTTGGGGTGTGAACCCCCGTGCCTCGGAGAGCACGTAAAGCTGTCGGTCCTGCGCGAGATTTCTCCCTGATCGTGTCAGTTAACCGTCCCATCGGATTACGTGAGTGAGGGAACAGAGAGTGCACCTGTGCTTGCGCACACACTTGTGCACTATAATATCTCCTGCGTAGTTGGTTAGTCTCCGTTGAGACTGGCCGCCGTAACCGTAATCGGCTAGGAGAACATTGGTATTATTTAATATTTTCTTACAGGGGCCATTCGCCTTTCTAAGTAGAGGCATATATCCAACAATAGACGATTAAAGGCAAATGTAGAAACCGCATAATAATCCGTGCAGTAGCTTATGAGTTTATCGCGAACAGACAGACAGACGCAGCGAAGGACTTTGTCTTATAATATGTAGTGATAGTAATTTAAATAAAATATTAGGAAATTGAAGAAGAATTATTTCTATGATCTAAACATGCCCTTAGGCGCATCCTGCACCTCCTATTCCATTCGATACCTAACAATGCGCAATTAAGTTAGCGATCTAAGCCAGTGGTGCTCAACCTTAATGATTATCGGGCCATATGCATCGAGTAAGAACTACTGAAAACCGGTTCCTGTAACCCGGTGGATCCGAATACGGTGACTGGATGCGGTGAATTTGTCTTTTGGCAAAAGTGCTATTGGGCGTCCCGTGCCTGTAATTGGTTATCTACCCCGAAATTTTACCGTAACGAGAGCCGCATGACAATTTTTAGAGATTTCGCCCGTTAATCTACATTTTTGACCATTAAAGTATATATTTTCTTAATCTTAAACCTATGATCTAATACGGAAAATTAGTAAGTAAACGCAAGTAATTATCACTAGCATTGTCCTGCATCCGTTATCACTGTTATCGCCGCCGTCCCGCACACATAATGATGAATTCTTGATCTGAGTTAAGATTAATCATTACATCGTATTTAGTTAGCTTATTAATAGTATTTTGATTAGTAGTATTGATCTCTGATTAATCCGTAACAAGAAGACTGTATCACCAGCTACGTTATGTTTATGTCTTACCTAGCGATCTTATTTGTTTCGACGACGAAAGACGATAAGAATTTAACAGCTTTCTCTAAAAGTTATCATAATGAAGTTGACTTTGTTTATAGCTGTCCTTTTTTTACACTTCATTAATGGTCCATATTGAAACGCACAAGGAAAGGAACTTATCTTTGTTAAATCAACCAACAGTCGACCGAGTCCGACCGGAACCGGCCGGATTTATGAAATCCGTCTGAATCCGGCTGGATTATAATGACACCGGATTACAATCTCTAACTCCGTTTAAGTTTCATGCAATTTTAATTATTGTGTGTCTGAGTGTTACTCATCTATACATTTCGAAATATTTACATGTTTATCAGCAGTCTTGTTACCGTTACACATGCTTTGTATAGTTCAGGATCAGATGACTATGTGTGACGTATGTGAATTTATAAATTTATGAAAAAAAATTCAGATATCTTTTGTTAACCGACTTCAAAAGAGGAGGTTCTCAATTCGACTTTATTTTTTTTAAGTTTGTTACCTCAGAACTTTCGACTGGGTGAACTAATTTTGATGATTCTTTTTATTTGAAAATTGATGCTTCCGTTGTGGTCCTATTTCAATTTGGTCCAATTCTTAAAGCCTGTTTTTAATATAGTTTCATTTTGTTACATAATTACTAACTTTTAAACATTAAACACTTGATTTATTTTCATAACATTTTAAGAACTAAACCAGTAATGGAACTAAGTTTTTATCATGGCCTATGTATCACAGATTGAGTAAGGCTGCCCTACACTAAAGCGATGGCAGATAGCTGGTCATGAGCTTACCGATCTAAATCTAGTGTCGGATATATTGAGCGCGCTGGTAACTGATTGTCATCTGGATTTCGTTTAGTGCAAGAACTATTATTTATTCGTTTCTTTATTATTCTTCTTATAATTTATTTCTTCATTTGTATTTGTTCTGCAAAGTTAATCTATGACAATAAAGTGTCATCTTGGCATACCTTTTCACGGGAGTGTCATGTTGTTTTTAAATTATTCCTACTTATCGAAATCAAAATCATCAATGTTAATAATTGTATATCTGTGGGAGAATAATATTTCGGCACAAATGAAACAGCTCGAACGGAATGACATGAATTCACGGAAAACCGGTGTCAACCCGCAGTAATTTCTCCTCAGCTTTATAATGAGTGAGTTAGATTATCGGACTTGGCTTACAAACTATAAATCGCCTATGAGTATTCGTTATTATCATTATAATATATACGCATATTTATTTAAAGTTGGTATGTTTAATGTTTGCTTAGCAACGCTCTTTTTTGTTGTATTTATCACCTACTTGCCTAATATTTTTTAAAATAAATTTGAATTCGAATTAATTCAAAAACCACTGCACAATCAAAGTCATAAAAGTAATAACATCCATTATCCCTGTTGTTCAACAATACCTTAAAACATATCCAACAATAAAACACCCTGAAAATAAAATATCCCGAGCAGTTATAAGGTTAATTATGACGTCATAGATCAACGCTCCACCGCACTTGGTATTAAAAAGTCGTTAAAATATCGGCAGGGTCTAAGCGTCCCCGAATAGATAAAAACTCAATAAGTCAAACAAATGTGTTCTATTGAGCCCCTTGAGGTATCATTCAAAGGCTTAAGGCGAAGGAAGTATTAGGTGTCACACGTAATAGTTATGATCGTAAGCGGGGAAAGGGGAGTGTTTCCATTGCCGCACGATATTGTTAAGCAATAGTCTTGACATTTCAATTAATACTAGAAAAACCTACAGTTTAAAAATTTACATTAATTTTACTTAAACACAGATTTAATAACAGTTGTTCATATATATATATATAATTATATGTATTGCAAACAGCCAAACTCTGAAACAAATATTTGCAGATCATACAAACATTTGGCCCAACCCATGAATCGAACCCGAACCCCTCAAGCATAGTAGTTACATATGCTATCTTTGCGGCAACAGAGGCAGATATATTAAATATAATAGCTAATAAATTTTGAACTTATAATAAAAATAATAAAATTTGAATTTATAAAAACTGGTTAATTAAACGTTTATATGTATCTGTTTAAATACAGATTTGCATTCTGAATAACAAGCAATAAAATGCAGGCTTTGAAATATCACTCAACGCGAAATGTGTTCTGTGACTAATAACGACGTAAATGACGCCTTTTGTAAAAATAAGTGTTATAGGAAAAGTTATTGATATTTTACTAGAAACCTCTCTCTTAAGTCGTTGAATAAAGGGAGATATCAAAAGCTAAAAATACTTTAAAATAAATACATATTGTACCTCGGTATTGGGTAAGAAGATTGGTTTTATTACTTGTTACGATAGTACAATTCAGCAGGCATACGGTTTAAACAAACACCTTTGTGGTTTTTAAGGACTATGCTAGTCATGAGGACTGCCAATAGAATTGAAAGCTTAAAATTATAAACAGACTGTTGTTACTTTTGGATATTCAAAATAATTATTTCATCTTGATTTACTTCGTTCTGCGCGACAGACTTCGTTCTGTCAAAAGCTATCTACTTTTCGCAGACCATTAGAAAAAAAAAAAGATTGTTTTATCTATCTTTTAGCAATATTTACGTTTTTGCACTCAACAGAAACATTTCTTGTACCTTAATAAAGATATTAAAAATAAAATCAACAGCTTTGGTCGAGCGGTTCTCGAGTTTTGTCCTAAGCAACACATTTGGCGATTCATTTCTATTAATATATAGATAATTACATATATATTGTTGGCGTTGACACTGTATGTGACCATTTGGAATAAGTAAATTAAAAAAAGTGATTGTCTATATATCTTGTAACAATTAATAATACCAGTAATATCTGAAGTCTTATTTTAGTTTGTATATCGGCCTGTTAAAGTGACTCTACTTTGTCTCAAAAAAGCACAGGCAAAAATCAAGAGTGGTGATTTTCATATTCATTGCAAGTGCAGACAACACAACAATGCAGCATAATGACCCACACAATGACGTCCTAGTGATGGCTCTGAATCATTGGGCCTCCGGTCTCGCACTCATCAACAAAACACAACGTACGAATGCTGACATTCTAGGTTGATCTTCTGTGCGAGGTTAGTGCCCGCCCGAGCTAGTCCGTTCGTGCTTAAATCAATGTGACTCTATTAGGTAATAAAACCTTTTAAATCCACAATCTTGTAATTCATATTAATTGGGTGCATTTTAATGTCAACAATCCATAATGTCCCACTGCTGGGCTCGTGCATTTTAATGTGCTGTAATATTATTATATTTAAAAGAACACATAATTATTCTTAAGATATTTTCTCTGTACAAATTTTATTCATTTTTCCATATGTCAAAGCCTAAGATTTCATTATATTTCAAATATTCATAAATATACACTTAATAAAAAATTCGTATCTCTTATTAACAATCGTATCGTAAGAACGAATGGAAACCCACCAAAGTTAACAATGGCCCATACTAACGCACCAGGACCACACAGCTGCCCTGACTCCTTATAATTATTTCTTACGTATTCAAATAGCACCTATTATGGGCAATGGACTTACGAGGCCATGTTCAGTGAGTTGTCGTTAACCACGCTGTAATAATATCGTTTGAAAGTGAAGATTGTCTTACCATTGACAGAGAGATGTTTCATAAACATTCAACAGCTTAGAAAATAGAGTACTCTCACTGTTGGGTCTATGACAAATCCTTCCGAGTTTCTTTTTAACGAGTTTGCTTTGACACTGTTTATTTGTATTGATGTTTTCTTTTCTTGAATTGTAATAAGTGATACATTAAATTGAAATGATCATCGTTTTTCTGATAGCGAGATCCTTTTGGTATCATTCGGGGATAATCTTTTGATGGTTCGAATTCGATTAATTTAAAAAAGGAGGTGTGTGAGTCTGATTCGTGTTTTGATCATTGATGGAGATCCCGTAAGCGGACAAACTCGTATATAGATATTTTGTTTACTTTGTAAATCAATACTCAGTAAATATTCTGGGAATATTTTCATCTGTTTTTTCGATAGACTTATAGAGAACTAACCATTTCATAACACTCATTTTCCAGTTAAATTAAAATTACGAGATCTACATTGAAATTATTAATTTTCCTATTACCTGTATTATGCTAGGGTTTTTTTTTGACAAGAATTAAGTTAAACATGGTTCCATCGAAGTGGTATAAATTTGACAATAGAATAATACATTGGTGTTCAGTTTCAAATAAAAATCTTTTTCACCGGTTTCCTGCATTTCTGCCTTTTTTAGTACTCGAGAATAGTTATATCCTTATAGTGATATTTAATTTTAGTTATTATTTTACCCTTTACTGAATATCTTAGCATCGAAGTATGAGCGCAGTCCTTTATGCGTAATAGCATTTAGTTTCATTATTCTTTTAGTTTTACAATCTTAACATACCTTTTCCATTACAATTATTGCATCAAAACAGTTTAAAGTTAAATATTGTTTGCTTATTGAATTAAAGTCATAAACAGGACATGAAATGCAGACACAATGGATTAAAACAGCGGTGTATTGAGCCGAGTTCGCGTAGGAGTTCATATAAAAATATTTGAGTCGTTATTTAAGGATGGAAAGGCTATTTACAATGGACGCCATATTTAAACCATTATCAGTACTAATAAACTTGTAAAGATGTACGTACTGTTTCATTTATTTAAACAATAACGATAATTCCTTCCTCTAAAAGCCTTTATTAAGCCTTTATTAAGCCTTTATTCAACCAATTTCAATCGCACTATAGCAGCGCCATGAAGAAGATTGTAAATTTAATAACTCAATATGAGCGCTTGAAATTGCATTAATACATCATTATTGTTATTGTTTACTAATAATGTAAGTAAACTAAAAATATAAACCGACATGAGCGAGTGACACGACCTAAAAGAATTATTGAAGAAACATATTTTAAAAGAAACGAACTATTTGCTGATAAAGAACAACAAGAGTATTTATCATTTTATCCGTGTGTTAAAACGCCGAATCAAAAATCTTATCAATACAACCTCAATATATTAAACATTCTAAAGTAACAACTAAGATTTCTTTATCAAATTGGGTGATTTGATAAAGAAATCTTAGTTGTCACTTTAGAATGTTACATAAAAGATCTCATTTCTTCCAAAAATAACTGTACAAGCAACAGTTGGTATAACTAGTCGTCCTTATTCCACGGATAATTCTCAATATCATTGTCACGAAACAGGATTATCTAACTCCTTCTTATACTATTGACCTTTATTGTGATATACAAAGTGTGTCCATTGTAGATGTCGCTGTTCCTCTCATAAACATGTCATCGGCGTTATTGGGGTCTGTTAGACTCTGCGAGCAGTCGCGGGGATGGGTCGAACTATTTATTTTGATTTATGATTAAGCCTTTTGTAGTGTCCGCATGTCCGTGCGACAATATTTTTGATGTAGGTAGAACGATTTATTGTGACGTAATGAGATATATAACTTAAGTATTGTTTGAGCTAAATTTTAAAATACTTGTCCCCGCCCACGTGGGATTCATTTCCTGTATTCCTGTTTTATTTCAAGGTATTACTTATTAGTGCAAGTATTATTATATTTTATTTGATTAAGTTTAGTGGGCAAAATAGAAATGTACATTAAACATTTATTTAAAAAACAACAAATAGTTCTGCTCTAAACATCTTCAGATATTATTGTTGAGTTGTGTTGTGTTTGGCCAATCCATCCATTATGGTAGGTATAAAAAACAATAAATTAAAAATGTATTTAAATTATGTACATTTAGACAGAATATTTCAATATAAGTCCCAGTTAGATTTAGAGAAGATGTGTTGTTTAACTTCTTCTAATCTTGCCTGAGGATTGCATTTAAATAATAGCATCTGTGTTTTTTCACATTGCAACACATTTTAAATGGATACAAGCTAATTAAAGTTAAACAGTACTTTTATAAAGAAGGAAATGTCAAAAACATTAAAATTATAGATTTTTAAAATTTGGATGAAATATTTATCATCCAAATTTTTAATCATATATAATATTTTATGAAAGAAACAAGTAAGATACTTGTTTTTTGCATCGGTGTGTGTTTTATTTTGTTGTAAAGATTTTTATATTCAATTGTACATAAATTCGACCCGTCTGTGTTGTTCTTCTTTTAACTCGCGCGCCGAATCCCGATTCAAAAGTCCTCGCAGACCAAAGAGCACGGTACTACACTATATAAAAATTTTCCACTGCAGCCGTAAACACAATTTTGCACTTGTAATCGATTTCATACGCTCACCAGTTATTATATTATTCAAATCGGTGATAACTCATGGTAAATGACGACAATAATTGTGTATAATGCAAGCAAGTCGCATTAAATAGTGTCTGAGACAAATATTTATGAGCATGGTCTATTTTCTCCATATTGACATTGCATTTAAGCTCAGACCGTGTAACATTTTAAACTTTATAGTTTGTTTTGCAAAATACGTATCTGGTAAGAAGGTAATCTATTGGAAATTATTTTAAATAACTGGGTAAGTAGGATCAACGTCAAGCTGTTTGGTTTGCATTATGATTATTACACTGTAAAGTACTTCGTCATAGTATAAGCAGTAAATTCAGCTTATGTTAGCCTTTTCAGACCTGAAGCTCATGTACCAATACAATACCAGTACCACTCACCACACTTCTAATGCAAGCTGCATTAACGATTCATTTCAATATTCAAATTCAACAGAAATTTGATTCCATATTTTACATTCCTTAAAAAATGTTTTTTTTTTCAAACAAACTGCTCGTCTCATTGCAATTGCGATCGTCTTCGGTGAACGCTTCCGGTTTTGGTTACTTCCTTTTTCATGCAGTAAAAGCATTAGAGTTTAGCGCACTTTGTCTGGTCTAAACGTATTAGACTCTGGACCAGGCTTAAATAAGGCTCGCAGATCATTAATAGTGATGATAGGTGGTGGGTGGCTGGTTGTGATTGAATAAAATGGGATCTTATTAAATATGTGAAAACATATACATATAATCCATGTTTGGTAATTTACAAAGCAATGTTTTTAACTATTTTTAACGACGATAAATGTCCTTACTTATTTTCTAAATAGAATAAGTATAGGTAGATAAATTAAAGAAACAATCGTCAAGCAATGGCACTGTACCAACTCGGGTCAAGTATTCGTTTACCATCTCTTTCAGTGTGAGAAAATTTTATATGGTACAAGCTATTCATTAGGATATGCTAAACGGAATATCTTAATAAATAAAAAACGAGAAAAGGAACAATAATTGAACATCAATTGAGCAGACATGTTTCATTAGCTCTTTAATCAATAAAACACTTGAGCAAAACGAAGTAACAATCATTCGAAAATATTCGAAAAAATTTTTAGTAAAGGACTGGTGTATATGTATAGTTCACCATTTACTTTCATTTGCTCCACTGAAGGTAGTAGAGCCACGCTGATATCAGCACGAACGGGCCGGCTCAACCTGGGTGGTACTACCCTTTCACAGAAGACTAACTCAAAATGACAGCATTCGTGCTATGTGTGGTTATAATGCTGCATTATCTGCATTCTCAATGAGTATGGTGACCACTCTTGGATTCAGCTCATGCTTTCCATCAGGCAGAGTAGAGTCACTTTGACAGGCTCGTAAAAGTATACCTAGTAAAGACACTGCCTTGCTTTCAAATTTAGCACATTTACCTTTAGACGTCTTAATATTCATTATATTTAACGGGGTTGGTTAGTGGATGCATCGATAAGCGTTAATGCTAAACAGCTGGCATTAAAAGGGTGAAAGTTGTAGAATTGTAATTATTTGATTAGTTTGTTTATTTTAGTATCCATCTCTAAAAACATAATTAAATTTCATAGGTTAATAGCGATTTAATTAATGTTTGTAGAGAGCAATAAAACATCGGAAATTTATAATTGTTTTATATAAAAAAACTTTTTTTATTGTAAAACATTACAAGTCCGTGCCTCGGAGAGCGCGCCGGTCCCGGTGGTCATGAAAATCTATGGCAATCTTTATTGGGAAGTCAGTGCCTCAAACATACTGACAACTAGTTCGATCTCCGAATTCAGTTCACCCTCAGAATTACGGAGGTCCGATAAACCGACTGAACTAGTTGCCAACCACTAAAATCTAGGAAGATGACGATTGTAAACGTTACAAATCAACAATACAAATCTGTTTTTGGTATACAGGCTAGTGTGTTAGAATATTTTAAGAGTTAAACATTTAAGTTTACCATTTTTTTGGAAAAGTTTCTGAGATAAATCTTTGAACATCGGATCTCAGGTTAGACCAACAATCTACAAACAAGTTTTTACAAAACCATTCCTGCACAGGTGGGACTCACATTTGTAATATTGTTCCTTGTTAGCTGTTCTTACATAAACTGATGTATCCACTTTGTAACACCCACCAAAAGATCAAAGGTATCTCACAAAACATTTACAAGTATAATTAAGTACCGATCACAACAGCTACAAGCTCAAAGGCTGATGAAGACAAATTGTGCAGCATATTACAAGCAGTTAGCGAGTCGTTGAGGTGTGCGAGAGTTGTTGCAATCGTGTTTCGTCGGCAATCTTCGGCACATCAGCGATCGTAACTTGCGTCCATTTGCTGCTAGTACTAATGGCCATATTGAGAAATAATAGATTTGTCTGTCGAGGTAACAATATAATCCTTTTTTAGGTTTTTATTCAGCACTAATAAAATAAGTTTCATTCTGTTTATTAAGTAATCTAAAAAAGCTATCAAAACATGTCTCGAAAATAAGTATTTGTCACGTAATATATTTTTGTTTTTTCTGTATGCACCTTTTTTAATTCCAATTAATATCTCAACTAGCTAAAAAACTTTTTTACACTGTATAAATTCGTCGGGAGTGAAGAGTGCTGTTCTTGGTAACTACAATACCCAAACAGATTTATTTATTTAATACTTTAAGAATTGTGACATGCTTTGTTCAATCAAAACATCCAATATTAATTACTGTACCAATTGCCTAGGAAGGGTATGTAGAGATTATTTTATTTGAAATAATGTTTACCTTGACGAATGAAATTAATTTATCTTCTAATACAGTTTTGCACATACATACATATATACGTCCTACCTCAAATAATCTTAAAAAATGTTCTTCTATACATTTAAATATATCAACACCCTTGTACGTTTATATAACTACGCTTATAGGTACGTTTTAACATAAAAATCCTTTCAAAAGTTACGGAATATTTTAGTTTTACTTTATTGTTTACTAGAGTATGCCCGCGGCTCCGCTGGCGTACATGTCGGGTATCGCGGCAAATAGTAGCCTGTGTGTTATTCTGATGTATCAGCTATATTACAGTAAAGTTTCTTCCAAATCCGTTCAGTAGTTTTTGCGTGAAAGAGTAACAAACATTCTCACAAACTTTCACATTTATAATATCAGTATAGATTTAAGAATCTGTCATATTACAATACTATACACATTAAATTACTGCTAACGATATCTTTGATTCCAACTTAAATTTGATTGTTACAGTCTTTTGTCGATGATTGATGTCAACAAAAGAGCGAAAAACTAGTTACTAAACAGACAACAATACGAAGCAATCCCCACAACTAACTTAGTGTAAAGTAAGTATTTTCAGTCATTGTAACTTAAAAACCTGATTGCGTCCTATACTTTACCGTAAAATACTAAATACTACTTGAAAAAAGATTCTGCTCGGACGCAAGGTCGATTTAATGGTGTACGCCATAAACAGTGATACCTACTTATTTTCAGTTGTCCCATTTGCTTGTGTGACCAACATGTCGTAAAATAAACCTGATTGTGCTAAATTTATCGAATTATTTACGTGCATGCGAATTTCAATTTTCCCACGATAAGGCAAATAATTCGTGCTTACAGTAAATACAGACTACTGTAAATAAGTAAGAAAAAATTTACAGCGCCAGTGTCCTTACTCGTCCAACCAAAGGATTGACTCTATTTTTATTGTATTACTTAGTATATGCTCGCATTGTTCCATTGAGTAATACTGCGTATGAAATATCCCATTGTAAGTTCGCGTACAATACTACAATAAACTAATAGATAATAAAGATTTAATACTACATAAACAGATATTACCAGAAACATTCCTGACTCTCCTTAATCTTATATTATAAATAACAAATTAATCTAACAATTTATCAGAGCTAAATTGAGATTAAATCTCCGGTTTATTAGATTTGACTAGTTTGCTGTAAGTACTTAGTGTTTACAATGTTGTGTATCGTTTGTAGCATTTTCAACAAATACTTATGTACTATTACGGCTTAAAGTGTAAGAGTTGTGTTCAAAAAGTCGTAAGTTCGAGTTTACCTATGCGGATCCCCTTCCGATACCATCATGTCGATACAAATAAATAAAATTGAAGTGTTTGTTTGTGCTTTCAAATTAACAACTTACATTAAATGCGTGTGGGAGTATATATATACGGTGCTTACATCAAAAAATTATTTTAAAGTTTAGTCTGTCTGTCTGACTGTTTATTGCGGTTCATCGCTGGAACGGCTGCACCAACTTTGACGAAAGTTTCACTAGCAGCTAGTAGATATCTAATAATATAAAGTAGTAAGTAGGTTACGTTTAGTTTAGGCTAGCTTCGCTCGGCGGGTAACACCGCAGGGACCCTGATAGCATGAGTCTCTCATAGGCTCTGTAAGGATAGAAAATAATTTGTACATATATCTAATAATATATAATCATAGACGACTATCTCGTTGGTCTAGTGGTTAGCGTAAACGACTGCAGATCACGAGGTCTCGGGTTCGATTCTCGGGTCACGTAAATGGTCGTGCTCATCACAAATATTTTTCATCTGGGTGGGAATCGAAACAATCACCTTTGGTTGAATAGTCAAAACCTGGTTGAATGAAGATCTAGAATTAATAGATTTTTGTTTTGTTTATATTTACGAGGCTACCAAAGTGGCTCAACTCTGTGTAATGGAAAGGATAAGCAGAATTCAAGAGTAGTGGTTGTGGCGACTTCCACATACACGGCAACAACATAAAATATATAACAGCGCCATCTACCGAAGAAACATCGAACTACGGTGCAACGAAGAAAACTAAGAAACTACCAATCCTAAATCACGCAATAGAAGTTCTCGCGCCGATTAACATATATACAACTTCCCAACATCAACCGTTGGGCAGTGGCCCGCCAGGCATGATCACCTCGCCTGGTCGGAGGATCCTCCCTTTGAGTTGGAGGAACATGTGATCCTTTCCTCCACAGTGGACGCTGTATGCGGAAGTCGCCACAGTGGTCACCACATTCATTGCAAAACAGACAGTGACTTATACGGTGATGATGTATTGAGGAGCTTCTGTATCATTGGGCCTCTTGTCTCGCACCCACCAACGAAATACAACTGCGCAAATACTGTCATTTTATGTTAGTCTTTCGCCTTGATTGAGCTGGAGCTTGATGTTTGTGTTGAAACTATCAACTAAGATCTCCTTTTGTTCTAAGTCTTTTAACCGACCACAAAAGGACTTAATAAGCTGGTGAACGGAAAACATTTAGTTATATTAGACATGTTGTAATATTTATAGCACCACATTTAATAAAACATTAACTAACATTAATTAAACTTTATTACATGAAAATAAAATGTTGTCTGCCAATAAATACAAAAATAAGTAGTACCTTAAGATACACATAGAATAAATTAATCCACAATAAAAGTTTACAACGGTACACTCTTATGGTGTTGTAAAATTTTGAAACGGTTTTGTACATGAGCTATAAAATTGAAAAGAAATATGATTTGAAATCAAACTTCTGTTGATCGGAAGCCTAACATTCGTGATAAACATTTCTTTAAGATTCAGTTCAAAGTACTTAATATCTAACTTCAATGATATTCTATCCTATTGTGGCCGAAATTTGAATCGTTATTCTGCTAGTCTTTAACAGTCTGCTACGAGAATGCCTTTTAAAGCATTTGTGAGACTGGAATTGGACATTGAATGAATTTTTCCACATTAGCATCTTTTTAAATTGAGAAGTCGCCATAAAGCATTGGTTGAGACCTGACTCGCTTCTTTGGAAGCGTTCATAGTGTAAAAGAACAAAGCGGCGCATATTTTAAGATACATACGTTTGGACACAGAATGGTCTCATCTTTGCTCGCATCTACGCTGCTCAACACCTAGCCAAGTTGACATTATAAGAAGGTAACACAAGGAGCCCTACGCTTCGGCATGCATGGACCGGCTCGACCGGAGTGATACCACGGTTTAGGAGGTTTAGTTATGTCTATGTTAATTCTATTTCTTTTACAGTTTTACAATATTATTAAACAACTATTATACATCCTTTGTAAAATGTTAATTGGTTAATTATCATAGTTTTAATGGACATACGAATTCTAGCCAATTTATTCTGAAGATAGCCATAATAAAGTGTGAAATTTTAAACAAATAAATTAGGTGGTGATAAAGAGGCGACTATAAATTAGACTTTTTATGTGAGCAATAAGCATATTTTTTAATTCGAATAATTTTGCTACATTTTTTAACGATATAAATAATTAAATGTCCAATCTGGGAGTGTAGCCTCAATTCCCGATGCCGTCACAGTTAACACTTGTTAAATGTGAAATCTATATGAATAAAAAACACAGAATACTCTAAAATAAAAAACATACATACAAAACAAACTGTTACTTCCCTACCGCTAATTGTGCAAAGAAAATATTAAAAAAGAACAGGTATTTGACCCCATTAGAACATCTTTGTGTTCTCTGCCCTTAGTAAGGTAGTAGGCTCATTAATCTTCGACCACTAATCCCTCTAACACCACAAGAGTCACTGACCCCACTATTCATTAGCACTAAGGTTTTCAAATATAATTAAAGAGTATAATTAACCTTATGACTATAAAAAAAAATGCGGTGGAGCTTTAAGAAAAACCGTTAAACGTGGAATGAGTATGTCTTCAAGTTTCTAAGTACCTACTAATATATATTTTTTTATGTGACAAACCACTAAAGAAAAATATGTTTCTATACAACTTCTTTACACTCTCCCGTCTTATTCTTTTTTATTTCTGCCGTTCTCCAGGCTAACAGGCTCGACAAGAAAAAGTTTTAAAAACTATAATATGGTTCCGTAAAAACTCTTGAAATTTATATTCCCTATTATTAATAAAGTACATCATTCATTAAAATCGGTTCAGTAGTTTAGGCGCTAGAACTCAAAAGAAGGATCATAGTTTTGGCAGACATACATAGACTGCCAAAACTATGATCCTTCTTTTGGGTTCGCCGAAAAACACTATTCAGAAATATTCTCCAGGTTAACGATAATGATGATTGTAAAGTTAAAAATAGTACTAACCAACAACATAGTACATAAGGATACGTTTATGACACAAACACTATCAAATAACACGCATTATACACAGTTAGTTCTACAAAGTAACAAATCCAACCTTGCAATTTTTCTTCTTCTAAATAACACAACTTTCAAAAATGAAACAGTTATGTCACTAGTATCATAAACGCGTAAGTTTTCAATAGCTATGTCACTTAGGGCTAGTCCGACCAGTTCCTAACAAAGTTTCAGATAATTATTTGCTTTTTAAGTTTATTCAAAAAATTCAAGTTGCTGATAAATATATTAATATGTATTTCTCTATCTGAGGGTTGTGAGACCGAAATCTATAGTTTTCTGGTAGATATTGACACTCTGCCTGATGGAAAGCATGAGCAGAACCCAAGAGCAGTGGTCACCATACACATTTATACATCTTGAATACAGAAAATGCAGGATAGTGACCCACACTATTGCAGCCTATTTAGATGATTCTAGATCATTGCAAGAATTGTAGCACAAAGATAATATAAAGCACGTAAGTTGATTTCGTCACAGAAAGTTCAAGTTCATTAACAAAATCGATTTAAAACCGAGAAAAGTCTCGAGCAAAAGCGAGTATCAAATAAAAAAACACTACTTCTTGGATGTCAAGGTACTCGTCCCGTTAGTCATAAAAACTACCAGTTTTTTAAAACAAATGTGTTCACCTTTTATCGTAGGAATTAGCCATGTTGTCGCGTCGAAAGCCATAAATACGTCACCAGCCATATCTAAGCCAATAAAACGTCTGACGGATCGCTACCGGCGTCGCCGGCCACAGTCCAAACAGATTGGTGACAATACGAACAAATATTTTTAGGGTTGAGCGCCTTTTAATTGTTTTAATTTTAATTATAAAGAATATGTATCATTATTTACTTTTGAAATTGTTATTTACGTCTAATCTTTCATTTTCTACATGCTTCTTGCTTCTCAATATTTGAAACCGTTTGTTTAATCTATAAACATGTAATTGGAATTTCAAACCGAGGATTGTGGTATTTCAATTCACTGACAAATATTAACCGAAACAGTGTTAATTTAATTTGTTTTATATATATAAATATTTTTATGGAAAAGCGGGCAAAGGAGAAGACGTATCGCCGGATGATAAGCCGCCGATGATTACCGCCGCCCACACCAAAGAGGCACCACAAGTGGGAGGGAGGTTTTGGGGTATGGACCCCTGGTATCCTCACTCACTCGCTGAAACACAGTGCAAGTAATGTTTCACACCGGTTTTCTCTAAGGTCGTGGTATCACTCCGGTCGAGCCGGCCCATTCATACCAAAGCGTGGCTCTCCCAAGGTAGTTTGTTAATAACCTAAAAAATATTTCAGCGGCTTTCACTTTATTTACGCGTCTTAGCATTATTAAGTGATAATGAGTCTAGTCTGGTAACGAGTTCTATCTTCTCCAGCCATACAGAGAACAGATGTTCTCGAGTACTTGAAGCAGGAAACTCTACTAGTAAAAGTAAAGTAAAAATAGATATAATAACAGCTTATAATTCAGTATTTCATAGCTCGCTTGAACACAAACCTCTGCTTAGGAAATGATTAATTGCCAAGTAGGTACTATAGTAGCTATCATGATATCAATATCTTCATATTTAAAACCTGAGCAATTTGAATAACGATTAGTTACCAATGTTATGACTATATTATTAATTTGTTCTGAATTCATTAGCGGGCAATAAACCGAACAAACAGCTCACCATAACTAGTAGCAACATTAAAATTGCTGAACGTACCTCCAATGTAAATACAGTTATAAAAATATATTGATTTACAATCAACATAAGACTACTGACTATGTAAATATTGATTTATGTTTGTTTGTTAAGAAGTTATATCACTTTTCAGATTAAGTACAATGGATGTCTAAAAAGTCATTTCTGAACCTCATTTAAATTAGCCAATTTTGGTATTTTTTTAACAGCTAATGTTATATTTGACTATTTAAGAGGGAAGAGGGACATTTTTCCTTATTGCGTACCATATTCAAGATATGACACTAATCAACTTAATTTTCTTTACTCTAAAACTTCGATATCCGTTTTAAACAGAGCTGAATTAGAAATGGCAATCAAAGAATGTGCTCTTTCGAAAGTTGGCATGACTATGATTACAGAAAGTATGTCTTGACTATTTTAACAAACCGTCAATATAACTATCGCTTTATATTACTGACAAACCTTATTATATAATACAGAACCTGGATCTTAGAGCACGGAGGCAGAAGAACAGCGCGTAAAGAGAATGGTGACCTGCACTATAACGGCTTATGAGATGCTACTGCATCATTGTCAGCACAAATACTGTCTTTTGTGTTGGTCTCTTGTGAGAGGGTCGCCGGCCCGTTAGGGCTGGAATCAGCGTGGCTTTGCTACCTTGATTTTATATAAAAGAAGAGCAAACGAACGGACGAGTCATCAAATGGAAAGTGATCACCGCCAAAAATGGGCCTCCGATATCCTTACTCACTTGGTGAAACGCAAGTACTGTTTCACACTGGTTTTCTTTGAGGCCGTGGTATCACTCCTATCAAGCCGGCCCATTTGTGTCGAAGCGTGGCCTTCCCACGGCTAAAGTGTGGACATAACATACATATATAATAAGTGAAGTCCTATGATTATACTAGTGAAACTGCTCAATTCAATTTAATCCCATTTTGTATTTGATTAGACAAGCACAACTTTTATTTATTCCTATGGCAATAAATATTTCTGTTTGACATATTAATGAGTCGTGTCTGTTTAGATAATTAAAATATCGATTTTGTATTGCAATCTCTCACAAATGTAGGTTGTATATTGATATAAGTAAATAATGATTTATTGCCCAGAAGATAAATTAAAATAAGGTTTTAATTTGTATAGCTACTAGGGAGTCTCTAGTAACTTTGACCTTTCAGTGATATTTGTACATTATGTGCTGTATATCAGAGATAATGAAAATAGGATATAAAAATATAATATGTTAATTTTGTATTAATTTTGTATTAAATTGTATAAAAAATAAAAATATAATATGTTAATTTTGTATTAATACAATACGAAGTTCTTTGGATAGATTGTCTAATGACAATCTATCCAAAGAACTTCGTATTGTACTTGGGTTAGGCTATAAATCAAAGTTCAAGCATGTCATTGTGGCTTGAAGGCCGACAAAATCTATTTATATATATCAGGTCAGTAATTTTTGTGGATAATTCAAGCACGCTGATTGAGTATTATTTCGTCATTTATGTTTCATATTAACAACAAAAACATGTGAAATCTCTTAGGCACTTCGCCCGGCGGATGATCCTCTTTATGAAGAAATGTAATGTCTGTATGTCTACAATTTATATACTAACTCCATGTCCTCAAAATACACGTAAGCTGCGTGCGCGCACAGCCCTGTGACTCGCGATGACGTCATAAAGGGTCTAAGGTATTTGTCACTTGTGGACTTTTGTTCGTCCCATTGTTTTGTCAGCTATTCGTTAACGAATTAATTGGAACGAAGTTTTGAGATCACCGGTAATCGATACGGACGGTGTTTAGTGTGAAACTGATTATTATTTACTTTTAAATGTTCCACTCACTTTGATATGGACAGTTTTTGTGTGTTCGGAACAAAGGCATGTGAAAAGTAGATTTAGTATTTTTTTGTATGTGGACTCGGGAGTCGTCACTTTGATATTCTCCTAGCCGACTACGGCCACGGCGGCCAGTCTCAACGGAGACCAGCCAACTGCGCAGGAGATATTATAGTGCACAAGTGTGTGCGCAAACACAGGTGCACTCTCTGTTCCCTCACTCTCATAATCCGATGGGACGGGTAACCCACACGATTAGGGAGAGATCAGGCGCAAGACCGGCAGGTTTACGTGCTCTCTGAGGCAAGAGTGTTCAGAACTTACCAACTCCGAGCTGTTATTAAGTATTTATATAATCAGAAAAACTCAATAACACTTTTGGCACGACCCGAGATTTGAACCCGAGACCTCTTGATTGGCAGTCGCATACTTCAACCGCTAGACCAACGAGGCAGTTATTTCATCACTTTAGCCTGCCGTTAGCACTACATGAATAATAGACTTTCACGAGTCTGTTGTTAAGAAGCCAGTCTTTGCATAATACCACTGCTACTACCTTCGAAAATTTGTACCTGAGCAATGTATTGGGTACATGCGAACTCACAGAAGCATTATACTTTTATTTAAGATTTTTAAATAATTTAATTGTGTGTAATGCATATTTGTAATAAACAATGCATGAAAGTTATGTACCTCGATGTTATGTTGTGACTGCCTCTGTGGTGCAGTGGTAGCGTATGCGACTGCAATGCTTGAGGTCGGACCAAATATTCAAATTCATTCAATTTCAAAGTTTGGGTGTTTTCAATGTATAATAAGTATGAATACATAAAAAAATATAATATGTATTTATATCAGTTGTCAAGTACCTATAATACAAGATCTGCCTAGCTTAGGACTAGACGGCGTTGTGTGTTAAATGTCCTTAATACCTAATATTTATTAAATTTCATACTTATAAGCTGAGTGAACGCTAGCAACCTACAGTGATTTTATACAGTTTGGTAATAAACAAATAAACATATAGTACCTAATGTACTAGTTTTTCTTCTTTTATCTCTCTTTGATCAAACTTATAACATTATAATAACATAATTGAAAAATAATAGTCTGGATATGTAGTAGTGACGCCGACTGCTTTGATGATAATTAAAGCTTTAAATACTTTTTTGCATATTCTGAGGAACTGTTATTAAAACTTGAGTGTAGTTGAAAGACTTTACCTCACTAGATCTTTGACCAAGTAACAATAACAAGTAAGTAAGGTAATGGTTTTGGTTTAAACTTATGAGTTATACACACCCATAAAATTACTTTTTGTTTTTGTTATTATTATTTCTTAGGGTTGTTTATATCCTTGCCTAGCTGAATCCCGAAAGGCGAAGCTAGTCAAACAAAGTAAAGTTACTCCTTATCACATCAACTCTCTGCCAGTGAAAGTCTCGTCAATATATATCCAGCTGTTCCTTTGATAAGCCGGCTAAAATAGACAGACAGAAAAAATTTGTAAAAGATGTTATTTTAGCACATGTACCAAGTATACATACATATGCATTTAGTAAAAAGCGATTATTTTAATATTACAAACAGACACTCCCATTTTATTTATTTGTATAGATGTATCTGTAACATTAGGAAGCGTACATCGTTGTCTAAGTATCCTTAACCACATGGTTATAATTATGTTTTTTTTGTGACCTTTAAACTTTCGCGTTGCTAAATAATCTAAATACATATAGGTCTCTAACAGCCACGTGGTTTGTAAGTAAATTATTGTCTGTATATTTCAACATTTCCCCAAGATGTACGGGTAGCCATTACATCAGTCATCAATTTGAAACACGTCCCCCAGTAGGTTAACAGTGGGGCTTTAATCGAGAATTGTAACAGCTAATAAAATAATTCATTGCCCTTATAAAGACACATTGCTCGTTATGTTGTAGTTAAAACAATGAGTTGACTTCTTGGTGAGAAGCCTAATAAAGGCACAGTAACTAAACTAAGTAACTATTTTCTAAACTTTAACTATCACAATCTTTTAAATTCTACATACAAGTCTGTGACCGCCTCTTCCATGCACGAGTAGCGTTTTAAATAAATAAGTAGATGGTGTATAGTTCGTATAGCTCTAAAGTTATGTCAATATTGTAAAATAATGATAACCAAAATCCTTTATATACTAACAACTTACTATTTCTTTAAAAAAAACGTTATAGAAATAAAAGAATCACGAATGAATCAAGTTAATGACTGTTGATAGATGATAATTTTGTTAGTGATGTATCTCTTAACGCACAACAACTTATCAAAAATTTTAACGAATAAATGACTTAAGAAAGAGAATTAAGTACTGAGCCAAATTAAACTGGGATCACACGAGAGGAGCACCAGCTTTCAAATAAAAAAAACAGAATCAGTTCACCCGGCCGAATTGATAAACTCCTCTTTTTCTAAAGTCGTTTAAAAAGAGTAATAATTCAACGTGTGATTCCCTCTCTATATAATGGGAGAAAGAACGACCTACCGTGCGACATAGCTACTACCATTAATTAACTGCCCCACAGTTTCCTATCGTTGCTATGTAGATGTAGTTCAGATATTTCTTCAAAATACTAAAGTATGTATTTGTCCTTAACGGATATAAACCTATATTGGTAGTCAAGCAGTCATGTTCGCTCCTTAGCAGATATTAATCAGCTTCGATCGAAGCTGTTGAGAAAGTTACACGTTTTATTATCTGTGGCTGATAGTTTGGGCCTAGCTACTAGTTATGTGATCATTGTTACAAGACATTACAACGATTGCGAATAAGCCACTTACTTTGTACATGTCACGAGCCGATACTTGGTTGGTATTCAAGAATCAACTAATACACTATCTTATAGCTATCTGTTTTATTGATATTGGACAAATTGACATAAGCTTAAGCAAACAACTAGTGAATATGATCACATTAAGTTAGACATCATGCTTTGGAGAATAAAGCACGTTCAAGTTCACCTGGTTTTCTAAGATGGTTGGCATTTTTTGAATAGTACACTATTTTGCATTTTAGGTAACTTTTTATATAGATAAATCGCAACTTTTATTCCTTTAGAACAAATCAAAAATCTGTAACAAAAATAAAAACAGTTTTAAGTGGCAGTCGTAGAAAGCTTCGAGGATTTTTACGTTAAGTTACCTATTAAAATAGATAATAATGAACTTTGGATTGCCTTAGACATTGATCAAATTGTACTAGCCGCGGTTTGTCGATACAACACTAGTCGACGCCATACTGCATATAACAGATACATTTATAAATGTACTGGATCAAAGCATAATGTATATTAGATTTTAAAATATTTTAGTATTGTACGACATATTGTTTGTGTTCCTTAAAATAAATGATTATATATTTAAGATCTATAACACACAACGCTAACTAATCTCAAACTAAGCAGAAATTGTATTAAGAGTACTAGCCAACTTATAAAAATATTTTTTTTTAAACATCATCATCATCATCATCATCAAAGTTAAAGGCTGGAGGTAAACCCGTATTAAAGGCGCTTCAAAAGCTTTTCAACGCTGTCCTGTTCGAAGGGAGGACTCCAGAGGCGTGGAGTAGGAGTGTGGTCATCCTGTTCTTCAAAAAGGGAAATAAAACCATGTTGAAGAACTATCGGCCCATTTCCCTCCTGAGCCACGTCTATAAGCTGTTTTCAAGAGTCATCACGAACCGTCTTGCGCGAAGACTCGACGAATACCAGCCACCGGAGCAGGCTGGGTTTCGGAGCGGATATGGCACCATAGACCACATCCATACAGTGCGGCAAATAATACAGAAGACTGAAGAGTATAATCAGCCCCTGTGTCTAGCATTTGTGGACTATGAAAAGGCCTTTGACTCGATCGAGATCTGGTCTGTTCTGGAGTCCCTGCAGCGTTGCCAAGTAGATTGGCGGTACATCCAAGTGTTGCGATGTCTCTACAAAGCCGCTACTACGTCCGTCAAAGTACAGGATCAGCATACAAGACCCATACCATTGCATCGAGGAGTGAGGCAAGGGGACGTTATACCCCCGAAATTATTCACTAATGCAATGGAGGACTTATTTAAGACGCTGCACTGGAAAAGGCGCGGTATCAACATCAATGGCGAATACATCTCTCACTTGCGATTTGCAGATGACATCGTCATCATGGCAGAAACGCTGCAGGATCTACAACAGATGCTGAACGACCTGGCTGACTCGTCTGTGCGCATCGGCCTACGGATGAACTTCGACAAGACCAAGGTCATGTTCAATGAACATGTACTACCGGAACCGGTTGCGGTACACGGTGCCGTTCTCGAAGTTGTTCAAAAATATGTATACCTCGGGCAGGCTTTGCAGTTAGGTAGAAACAGCTTTGAAGACGAGGTGAACAGAAGAATCCGGCTAGGTTGGGCAGCGTTTGGGAAACTTCGTCGGGTCTTCTCATCGTCGATCCCACAGTGCCTAAAGACGAAAGTCTTCAATGCGTGCGTCCTACCCGTAATGACATACGGAGCCGAAACGTGGACACTTACGGTTCGACTGGTCCATAAGTTCAAAGTCGCTCAGCGTGCAATGGAGAGGTATATGGTCGGCGTTTCTCTAAGGGATCGCATTAGAAACGAGGTGATCCGACAAAGAACCAGGATCATCGACGTAGCCCACAGGATTAGCAAGCTGAAGTGGCAGTGGGCTGGCCACATTTGCCGAAGAACCGATAACCGTTGGGGTAAACGAGTTCTTGAGTGGAGACCGCGTCTCGGCAAACGTAGTGTAGGACGTCCACAAGCCAGGTGGAGCGATGATTTGCGCAAGACGGCTGGCAGGAGCTGGATGCGAGAAGCCACAGATCGAACTAAGTGGCGTGAAATTGGAGAGGCCTATGTCCAGCAGTGGACTGCGATAGGCTGATGATGATTATTTATATGCAGGTACTCGATACGATTCAACATTAAGATATGAACATAGGGTCCGCTACATTAAACATATACAAATACTTACAAATCATCCAAACATTTAGTCCGATCCGGGAATTGAACTCGAGACCTCGTACAGTAGTCGCATATAATACCATTGCGTCACTGAGGCAGTCAAATTTAACAGCTACTGCTGACATATGCAACAAATTTGAAGATTACAGAAGCGGGCAGGTTATAACGGAAATCGTAAAAAATATTATCGACGTTGGTGGAAGTGAAAGTGATCATCTAGTAATGACCGTACCGATGAGTACCTTTCAGCATTGCTGGGTATTTTAGACATTTTACTCAAATTATAAAAACAAGTTAATTAGTATTAGAAACATAAAAGTGGACCGTCTGTCTGTCACCTCTTCACGCTTAAACTGCTCAACAAATGCAGATATAAATTTCGGTAAAGATAATTGATTTGGGTCTCCAGAAAGGACATAATTGTATGCATCTCAGTAGTCCAGATATCCTTTAAGGAGTAGAAAGGCGATTGAGAAGGATGTTTCCAGAACCAATAACCGCTGAACCGATTTTAACATCATATGGCACGGGGATACTTTGATTCTTGAGGAAAGGATACCTGGGATACAATTTACAATGATGAGTGAACACTTGTTAGGAATAAATTAAACTTGGGGTTTTGCTTCAAAGAATATCTGCCTTGAAAATATTTCCAACTCATTATTTCTAAATGCATACCAAAATAAACCAGAAAGCACCCATCTGTAGATGTTGGAGCAACTTTTGTAATAATGAGACATAATTGACGTGGTATATAAACAAAATGGCGCTTACACTAGCGCGCCCCGCGGCGTCGCTCATTACTGGGCTATTACTGTGTCATTGAGTGTCCGTCCGTTCGCACGCAACGTTAAATTATACTATAATGAAAATAACAAACTGTATTTCGAAGTTGTAGAGATGTTTCTCACTATTTAAATAGCGCTTTAGTTCTAAATGGTCTTCTTGGAAATTGATTGTTTGTCCAAATGTAAGGGAGAGCGTTATCATATATAAGTACAGAATAATTATTAAAGTAATAGTTGTTGAAATGATTGCAAAAAAATTTTTACAGTTTTTGGATGTAGATTTTGTATATCAGTTTACATGAAATGTTTGTAAAATTTGATTGTGAGAGTTGTAACTTCCTTCATCACATAAAGCCAACCAGGATTATCAGGTTGTTGATAAACGTAATATATACAAAGCTGAAGAGTTTGTTTGTTAGTTTGCTTGAACGCGCTAATCTCAGGAGCTGCTGGTCCGATATGAAAAATTATTATGAGTTTCTTTGGCAGTATTCTTCACGTAAGGCCCTGCGCATTTTGGAAACTGGAAGTTATGAATCGACACAGGTAAGCAGTGAATTTTGGTGTATTCACCTAATTCACCTTGACAATAGAGTACATCTGGCGCCTGCTTGTGTCGATTTATGATTTTTATCTGTAGCTTTTTATTTAACGTTCATAAATGTAGTAGTAGCTTTTTATTTAATGTCACTTAGTGTCTTAATTGAATAAATGATTTTGAATTTGAATTAATTTCAGTGTTAGATAGTCCATTTGCAAATGGTATATGGCTCGATATATTTATCGATATTTTTTTTTTTTCTTTTATTTATTCTATAGTATTATTATTATTTCATATCATTATTTATTAAATTTGTAATATAATTTGTTTTTTTTGTTATATACGTAAAAACTTTTTTTTTTCTTCTCATTCT
>PKRV01001992.1:598593-694848 GCA_003709505.1 Hyphantria cunea
TTTTTTTTTTTATAATTTATAGAATTATATATTGTGTGTAAACCTTGGTGTACAAATAAAGTATTATCTATCTATCTATCTATCTATACCAATAAACTAAGACCAATGGCAGCGGAGCACCAATGAAGAATGTTTCAAAATCGAGTTTTTCTTTTTTCATTTTGAGAGCTACCGCCGCTTGCGTTGCGTAAGCGGTTAAAGTTCCGCGAAAATCATGTGTGACAAAATTGTTCCCCTTTAACAGTTGTAAAAAAAGTCTGCCTAAATATGTCAGTTTCTTAAGGTTAGCTTACTATAACCCTTTTCATGCTTATCAATATGTTTACGCAGACGAGGTTGCGGGAGTCAGCTATTCAAAAATATTACCACTGTTTAAATGATCATGTCCATCGCATAATTATTTTGGAAATTAAACTCACGAATTTCAGATTATCAGTGCCACTAATCTTAACCTAACCGACAGGAGCGTCATGAATCATCCATAAATAATCGCTAATAGCAAAAGTTGTATTTTGTATAACTAATATGTATTAACGATGGTTTGACCTAAAGATCATCGTGAAATTGTACACATAGTACTTTAAATATTAATTGATCTCTCTGTGACCGATGATTATGAAACTCATGAACTTTAAATAAGCTATTTTATTTTGTATCACAGACATTTTTGTTCTTTCCGTACCAGTTTTAACACAAATAAACTGAAATATATTAGAAATACTAGCTGAACCGGCAAAATAGTACTGGCATTGGCATTAAAAAAACATAGTGGTGGGTCACCTTTATTTAGGAAAAAAAGGTGTTAAATTTCCGATTCTCAGACCTAAAGGAAAAGCACACAAAATTTCATAAAAATCAGACAAACTTTTTCGGAGGAGTTTGGTAACAAACTCCGCATCACGAGAATTTTATATATTAGGTTAAAATTTATAACTAAAATATACCTCGTCATTTTAAAATGATACCATAAAAATTATACTTCAACTAAAAGTGTTTTTCTTTACACTAGTGAAGCTATGAGCAAACGGTAATTCGATATACCTATTTTCCGTGTTCTAATTGAGCTTCTAAAGTGCCTGTTACGTGATAACCCAGCTAAAGTTACACGTAACGGTGCGAAACTGACCCCCACATTCCGAGGCTCCTGTGACCATTTGCAATTAAATTAACTAATGAATTATTTATTTAATCGGACCTCGCAAAGGTCATTACCCACCACTTATAGGCAAACCATTTATGAACCTGTGGCAACTTTATTTTCTCTTAACTTAAATAAAATTAACGAAATTAACGTGTTAGGTTAAGAATGTCTTAACCTAGGGGACGACATGGTGGATAAATGTCTATTGATTACATTACACAGGTTGTTAGAGCTTCAAGCTCTAGTAAGTCAGTGGATCGGCCTGCTAAGGCAAAGGTCATGATTTCGATTCCTATCCGAATATTTTGTGAAGAGTATGATAGTTAATATTTTTTGTGTCTGGTTATAAACTAGGCAGATAGACCAGGCAACTGTGGCTTATATAAAATCTTTCAAGAATTTATATCTTTCAAGAGGTAGTAAGGTTTTATTAATAGCATTTTTAGTAAATACACCTTCACAATTTACATTTTATAATAAAAATTGTACCTTAACTAATCTTAAGCTCCAATTTGTGAAAATATAATGCACTAGTTTTTGCAATAAAGAGTTGCGAATGTTTTTCCCTTAGAATCAAAGTATTTCCACGCAAAATTTCATTGAAATTGGTTCAAGGGTTTAGCCATGAAATTGCACCAGTGGACAGACACGTGAATTGTATGTAATTTTGTTTTCATATCTAAACTATGAAACAATAACTCAGTCGGTGCACAAATGTCGAGGTGCATCGGATTCTATCTGTCATTATTTGTCACAGCTTTGTTACCGGCAAACGTGATACAGACAGTAGCTTAAATGCTAGGGTTGGCTAAATACTGCTTGTAAGATAATATTTAAATTCTGCCGTATATTTTTTTAACGATTTTTACCAACAATCAGTATAAAGAAATATAGCATGTGATAAACCATCCGCTGAGTATGAAGTGAAGATACGATATTTAAAACAGGAGACTGAGAATATGAACGTGTAAAATCGTATACTTTCATCGTTTGTATACAGTCATAGTAAAATTTGTTTCTATTTTATTAAAAAACAGTAATATCTACTTAAAATATAATAAAATAAATAAAAAAATACTTAACTTCAGACCTATAATTATCATATGAGGATGAAGCTCGTTGCTTTAAAGGACACATTTAGTATGTGTCTCTTGGTTTTGTTAACAGTTTATTTTTAATAAAATGTTATAGCTGTGATCAAAGCAATGAAAATAATCCATATTTCCCTGTACTCCACTCACAGGGAGACTAATAATATTTTTTTATATTACTATAATTATTTTATTCTCTTATTTTCCAAAAAAGGAAATTTCCAAGTTTGAGAATGCAGATGCAAACCGCATGTCTCTAAATCCTCAAAGTACTGTAAACAAATATGTTGCTTAAGAGTGTATCATTCATATCTTATTCTAGTATAGAGACAGAGAGTGATAACCCTAACTGATACAGGATTGGGCCAGAGTGAGCAGGACGCAGAGCCATGTTCGTGTTTAGTTACCTTGTATATTGTTTTACGTACGATTAGGTACCGTCAACATATTAAGTGGGTTTAAAAAAACTATTTTTTTATCTCAGTTACGAGTTTTTCTTGATCTATGTAAGATCAAGAAAAACTCGTAGCTGAAATAAAAAAATAGTTTTAACATAATAATAAAATATTTTTTAATTATTTGTAGCATAATAAGACTTTGGTCCCGAAAAGCAGATCAAAAGCTACATTACTCGACGAGTGGTTTAAGAGTGCTGACACGTTAAATGAACTTCTAAAATGTTGTTACTAATATATCCTTAACCGAATCGACCGAATAACTTATATTTTCTTTTTCCGCTTAATCGTATAGACTAAGCCCTCCGGTTTTCTTTTATTTCGTCATATGCAAAGCTTATTCTCACAATAACAAACACCAATCCAATTTGGTGCACTAGACCGAAAGTTATGTGCGTGCATACATTTTAGTGATTCATTTTTATTTATATTGCCGTCTACTACTGAACATAGGTCTTTCTGATTGCACATTACTTTGATCGATTTCAAATATATTAATTGTTTCAATTTTTAACACATATTTTTTGAATGACTAGTTTTGATATTTAGTTCATATACTGCATTACTTTCTAAAGAAATAACTATGTTCACAGTTAATTATTGCTCAGTTTGTTGGTGTTAATACTGATGAAGAAAATGACTGTATAAATATTAAAAAGAAATATTCAATTTATAGTAATTATAAAATTCTATTTATTTAAAATAATTTTTATGCTGACCGTAGTTGGATATTCGGGAAAGCTGCGGTCTGCGGCTGAAACAGATCCACCTATAACGGTACAGGCCTGGAGGCGGTTGTACTGGGGGGAGCCTGCCCTCACCCATTAGATAACATAATACATTCATGGGTCCTTAGCGGTAACTACGAGCCACTGACTAATCTAATGTAAGTACTGCTACGTTTTCTAAAGACCAAGTTATGCTGTCGTTTTATTGCGTATTTACGTAATATATTTGATAAAACTAGATATCCTGATAAATAGCACTAATGTTATTAATGAACTTTAAATATTTAAATTAAATTTGCACTATAGTCAAAGTTAAGTGTGCAACTTTAATATAAAGGAATGATTGTTACTAATAACACTTAGATGGCATTTTATTTCATGAATCATCAACAACATTCAGCACTTCACTGTTGGACATAGGAAGGGAAACTTTAGTTTACTATAGCAAGCTGGTCAAACAGACTGGTATATTACATGGGTGATGACTTTATACTTAAATAGAATATTTTAAATTTTCGTTGATAAAAAATGTGAGTCCTTTCTGGACACTCTAAAAATTTAAAAAAAAATTGCATCTAATTTTTTTATTATTCTAGATATTTCTAAAATTTATTTAAATGTTACTTACAGATGTGTAAGAGCCCATAATGAAATGGCGACCCAAGTTGTAGATAGTAATTAGACTTTACTTGTGGCCATCAATAAAGGGTCTAGTTAAGATCAGCGATCGATTAAATGTCTTTAGATGTATAACTAGGTTTCATTTGCATTTTACTTTCTGTAATGAGCAGCCTGATTTGAGGCCTTAATGTGACTATTGTACTTCGTTCAGCAACGAACGATGATACGTGGTATGTATATTCTACATGGCAAAAAGAATTATGAGTAAGTTACTTTTCATGAGTCCAACCACATTGTAAACGAATTTTTTTATGAAAACTAAGGGAAACGAGCAGGGGGATCGTCTGATGATAAGCGATTACTGCCGCCCATGAACACCCGCAACACCAGATATGTTACAAGTGCGTTGCCGGCCTTTGGGGAATAAGGAGGGGACGGTATTCTCTATCGCCGATGAAACACAGCGTAATAGCTATTTTACACCAGTTTTCTGTGAGACTATGGTATCACACTGGTCGAGCCGGCCCATTTGTGTCGTAGCGTGGCTTACATATCCCATGAAAGTTAACAAAAAACTAATAGTCTTTCTGATACTCTAAGGAAAGAAAATTGATTAGATTCTCCGCTCACGAGCCCTCTGCTCTATTAATTATTGATCAAATGTATCTTCAGGCCAGTGACATTATTATAAACTTTCGAAACCGCTTCAGTGAATGATAACATAGAAATTAATTAAGGACAACTTTTGCTGTTGTTTCTTTACTTGTTTAATTATGGGAATATTTATGACCTGATGGTAAGTGACCACCGCACCAGTGCATTTTTTTTATTTTAGTAACAATTCCTTGAGAGATTAGAATTTAATTCAATTTGTAAATGTAACATTACTACTACATACAAAGTTTAAAAAACAATTATCTTTAAGTAAGTCCAATCAGAAAAATTTCAAAATCATTACATTGTATCGTTCACACAATAAATGTAGTATGCTTGTCAAATGGATTGCGACTTTGTAAGTTAGAATGAAGATCACTTTTTGCATGAGAGTAAACCTCGTATAAATTATACGTATTTGGGCGGTTTTTTGCAGTGTGACCTCTAAGTTTTTGGTGTGATTGTTTCTTTTAGAGCATTCTCTTCTGATTATGTGGATGTGAATAAAACATTAATTGTAAATGTAGCTTCTATCTACCTTCTATAATTGTTACCTTGTAAATTAAATAAATTATATAACATTATCAATTTTCAATATTTATATTTTTACTCCTTCTTAAAAGGCCGGCCACGCACTTGTGATGCCTCTGGTGTTGCGGGTGTACATGGGCGGCGGGTACCATCAGGCGATACGTCTGCTCGTTTCAATTAGAATGATCTATTCGAAATCTATATGTATATAATAATATTTATTAACTGTCCAATTGTACATCATTACAAATATATATGATAAATCATATTTATAAATTATTATTATTTACCACGTGATCAATATACGATTCAGTGTTTTGCTACATAAGCAATTTGATATCCCCAATCAAAATATTCAATGCTCACACTACTTTTAGACAATTTCAAAAATATTTAATTGAAACGCACATAATCAAAGTTGCCACTTAAATGTAAGCAACTTGGAACGTTATCAGTACAAAAGACATCAACGCGCGCGATTAAAAGATACGAACAGTAATTATAGAATAAAAAACGTACATACGGACTGATAAAAGCGAAATCACTTTAACCTAAGAAATGGTTCCTCTAAATTAGATATTGAAAATTATATACATATGTATACATATTATTAATAGACAACTCACCGTATTGTGATTCAAGTTTCGCCGAACTAAACTAATTACGATTATAACCATGTAATCTTAATTCCAACTAGCAATAAAATGGGTTAAATTTTATCTGATTTTATTGTAAAAACCGCTAGGAATTTGTGCGAGTTGATTTAGATCGCCATTAGGAGGAATTCTGGATCGTTAACAAATTCTAGATGCGGCTAACGAAGCAAAAAATGTAGAGCTGACAAGCCCGCACAGCGACAACAAACCTCCTACAGACCTATCGCTATGTCTCTCTGTAATATTATGTGACATAATCCTATCCTTCTGATTCCTACTGATATAGTGAATTTGTGAGTATATGATTGTTTCTTACTTTTTCACACAAAGACTACTAGACCGATTTTTATAAAACAAAGCTGAGTCGTGGTTCTTTTTGTATATTTACAGCCACGGGGCAAAACTAGTCGAAAAACAAATTAGCCTAATTTATTTTTTATTATATAAAGTATCTGCCAGTGAAAGTCGGTTCTAGAGATAAGTTGGAACAAACAGATATAAAAATTGAAAAAAAATGTTTTGGTATTTATACCGCATATATATGTATATCTATGTAAGAATATAGAGAATATATATATATATATATATACTTCCAATATATATATATAGATATATATATATATATTCTTACATAGATATACATGTATATGCGGCATAAATACCAAAATTTTTTTTCAAATATATATATGTATTTTGTAAAAAACGGTAATTTTAATGTAACAAACAGACGCTT
Source organism: Hyphantria cunea (assembly GCA_003709505.1). Classification (NCBI taxonomy): domain Eukaryota; kingdom Metazoa; phylum Arthropoda; class Insecta; order Lepidoptera; family Erebidae; genus Hyphantria; species Hyphantria cunea. The sequence continues at coordinate 605,204 of PKRV01001992.1, forward strand.
CAATTTTAATTGTTGAATTTGACCCTCACTCGATTTTGAAAACTGGAAGTTTTAGATTGACAGAACCTAATTTATCTTGACAATTCAGTACACGCTGTGGTGCCTGTTGGTCTTGATTAATATCACTTAGTGCTAAATTGAATAAATGAATTTGAATTTATTTATTTACTTACATTTTGTTACCAATAAAAGCGATTCTCAAGCTGCATCCCACTCCATTTTATATTACCTTGAGTTATGAAAAACAAATGCTGCATGCTCATCAATTAGTTTTAACAATGTTTTGTTTCCTCGTTTTGTGTTTTACGATCGTTACAATCGTGTTTGAGTAAACATTTTATTTGTTTGTGAGCAACATTATTCAGCGGTGTTTGTGCTGCGTTTTATAGGTCTCAGAAGGTGAGAATCATTATCGTGTATAACTGGTCTATATATGTATACTATTATTTATAGCAGGAACAGAGATTTGTGGCTATGTTTACATATTACGAAGCCAAGCAATCCTAGTCAGGTCAGTCTATGATTGGTGATCATCCTTAACATTTCGACAAAAATGTTGACAACTTGTAGCGACTTCCACAGATAGCGCATCAGAAACATACTAAAGCGCTATCTACCGTAGATACACTGAACTATGAAGTGATATATTACATGAAACTATCAATCCTGCATGGCGCAATAGAAGTTCTCGCGTTTTCTCTCCCAACATCAACCACACCTGATTGGAGAATCCTCCCTTTGTGTTGGAGGAACATGATACCCGTTCCTCTACAATTCTATTTCTCACATTAAGCCCCTGGTCCCGATTGCCATACAAACACCTTTGACAATAGTTACGGATTATTGAAACCCTAAAAAGTACGACAACAGTCTTTCGATACCTTACATATTTGGCTTGTGAAGATCTGATAGCAGAAGTAAGAATAAAAGTTCAACCTTATCTAAGTGGGCTTAAAGCGAAGCCAATTTAATTTGGGAAAAAAGAATCGGCGCAAAAAGTATATCATACAGCAGTGTTATAATCTATATAAGAATATATAGAAAATATAAAACCTACAACCTTTAGGTCAACAGTTAGAATTTCTGACGACTAGATTAACAGATCAATCAAAATACTTCATTGGATTAATTCTAAAAATTAAAAACAATATAATCCTTTGTCTCTCTTTTGTGAAATACTTCACACTTCAAATAATACTGATCACAAATTCACAATATGTAAACATCATAAATATATGAAATTAATTAACAGTTCAATGAACATTAAATCTCCGTGAGTAGTTAATTATTACTTTTGTGAGTTTATTAACCTGCTAAAATGAGAACTTTCTCAATTCCGGACATAGTTTATGATAATATTTTATTTCAAGAAGAGTCTTCATTCGGTTTGAGAAATTAATCGTAAATAAACTATTAATCCAATATAAGAAAATATACTCCACTTACATACAAAAAGATGAAGCTTTAGATTTATTAGAATTTGTTAATAATTAAATCGATATATTAATGTTGGATTATTAGTTGTAGTAATGGGAGTCATCAAGTAATATAGATATGCCATCATCAACTCTTGCTAAAGTTTTCCTCTCGCATTTTAATTTATACCGGCTCAGGTATTCCGTTATCAATGCTTTATTAGGGCTACATTTAAATGAACTTCCAGCGTTTATTTAATAAATGAAAGTTCTCCGTACAATTAACGAGGAAGTTCAAAGATGTTCTATTTCTAGGCAAACCGCATATCAATGGTAACTAAACGTATGCCGCAGAGCAACAACGTAATAGTTCATTTTGTAAATGTCCAGGCATCAAATTATTAGTAATAGAATGGACTTGTTTTATAATGAATACCGATTTTTCATCTACCACTGTGAACAACGGAATGGTCATTATGTTGTAGATTTTAGAAATTGACCGGTTCAAAATTGCCATTCTTTTTCGTGAATTAATCTCATTTATTTAAAATATAGTTCGTATTTATTAAGCGCTGCTGTACTGTCCATCATATCATGACAAAGTTTTGCAAACGTACAAATAAAATATTGGATAATTTTCAGAAACAAAATTCTGGTTATTGGTAGGTAAGTGGTATTCTTGAAGGATGTTCAAAAGTACGTGAAGCCACAAACAAAAGTTAGATTTAAATGTAGATGTGAAATTTTGGTTTGTTGTATAAAAGCAATAATGAAAATAACTCTTAATAATTAAACTTATTTCTATAATATTACTATAAAGAAATACAACTAAGACTTAGTAGTTAGTTAAGAAGATAATCTAATGATAGAATTTATATCAATCGCTTTCTTTCTAATTCTGGATTAATCTATATACAACATATCTAAAGTGAACTAAATTAGTGTCCTAATAATTAGTGCAATCAATCAATCAATCAACAACCCATAATGTCCCACTGCTGGGGTCGGGTCTCCTCTCAGGAGAGGGTTAAGGCCATACGTCCCCACGTTGGCCAAGTGCGGGTTGTGACTAGAATAATTAGTGCATTTATACAATTATAAAATACAGATAGAACAAAGTTTATTTTTATAGTTACATAATAATTTGAATGTATAAATGCCCTGATGTATGAAAGGGCCAATAATATGTTAGATGATACTTATTGTTACGGAAATAAAAAGCCATGTCTTTCGGCTCATAACAAACATTTTAAGATTATTTAACATAAAAATATAAGTAAACGAAATCTTACAACTAAACATTATTAGCTATCAAGATATTTTGGCCAACTATTATATTTCACAACATGACTGCAACATGCACATGAATATTGATGCATTTGTGTTGCGACAGAAAAATCAATCTATTCGCGTTTCGCTCAGACATCTATAATTACACTCTATTTATAGAGACAGCGCGGAGCCTTCGTTAAAATATCTCGCATTTAATAACCTCTTTTTTCGTATCCTATAAAAACCATTTTCATGCAACTGTAACCTCCTTGATTTGTAACCTATACTTAAGTCAGTCTGGTGTCCAATTTTATATGAATAACTTATTTATATAAAACTAAACTTTGCCCGCGGCTTCGCCCGTTTGTATGTCGGTTATCGTAATAAAAACTAGGTTATGTCTTTTTTCCAGGTCCAATCTATCTCCATGCCAAAATTTATTTAAATAGGTTAACCGGTTTAGCTGTGAAAGCGTCACAGACAGAGAGACAGACAAAATTACTGTCGAATTTATAATTCTCAACAATTTATTCCATATCTCTATTTATTCAAGCATTCATTTACATGAGGCATTATGTTACTCTTTACTAACTGAGTCTATCGGTGTTATCCGCGATATAATATCAACCGCAGGTAAGGCCGCGAGTGGAAGCTAGTCTAAATAAACTTAAGTTACTCCTTATATCATCAGCCAGTAAAAATCTCGTCAAAATCGGTACAGCCGATCCAGAGATTAGCCTGAACAAACAGACAGTATTAAACAAACAAACAGATTAGTCAGACAGTCGGACGGATAGAAAGAAGAAAAAAATTTGGTATTAGTGCCAATGGTTATTTTCATATTACATACAGACACTTCAATTTTGTTTATTTGTATACATGATTTATGTATCACTATCAAATTAATAACTATTTTATGTTGTGCATCGCATTTTTAAATTAAAACTTTTAGCATCTCTTACTCCAGTTCCATTGCCTCTACGTTTAATCATATCAATTAAAAATGGAGGAAGCTAGACAGACAGAATAGAACCTGACTTCCATTTCCATTGTCATATGCACTAAGCACTAAGTGTATTAATTCCCTCATTGACAACTAATATATAATATTATATTGAGCAACGTGACAGACGTTCTTTTTGTACATGCAAAGCACTTTTCTATTTTAGATTTTTTTAGAACGATAAATAAATAAGCGTAGCGTCGCTTTAAAAAATGATGTTGTAAAACACAAACAAAGATAAACAGTCAAAGTGGTTATCTAAGTATTAATATGTTTCTGTTGAGAACCGAAATCCTAAAATAGTTTATAATGAATCTTTTAAGTTTCTATTTTAAATTAATCAATTAGTCTCTTAATTTTTATTACTACAAATATTTACCTCCATGCGCAGATAACATCAATGATTCATTCAGAAACGTATAATACCTAAATTTTACAACATAGATGGGACGACACTAGTGTTTTATTTCAGTGAACTTCATAAGGTTTCTTTTTGTTGTAACCACAGTGGATCACACCGGACACAGAATAGCTGACGATTATAAAAAATAATTAAACCTACTTTATTCGACTAAAATGCCTACTCAAGTCTTAATTTCAGTCTCTAAATTTGTTCCGAATATTTTATCATACTTGAGCATATTTTCCTAAACAGGCATCTTCAGGTAGCTTAGAAACAAATAGTAGTATTATTAACACGCCACCTGAAGGTTTCTGGTGTATGCAGGCGAAATGCCGGTCCATTTGGATCTCTTGGTCAGTGGATGCTGCGGCCCCGGTGTGAGCGGTCGCGTTGCTCGTAGTGCTGTACCAAGTATTTCGCGAGTGATGTGCTCTGTGATACACGTAGCGAATAAAGTTTTGGTAATATTTATTTCTTCTATAATTTGACTGAGAAATGTGTGTGAGTTTGTTGATGTATTGATGTTAATTTCATCGGTGAGTTATTATTTATAGCATAGTATAGGTTTTTTTAATGATTAAAAAATATAATTAATTTTAATTTAAGTATTCGTGGCTTATTTTTGTTTGCCTTTTCAATGTATAAATTATGTTGAAAAGTATATATAATTTACTGTTTATTAAGTTGTCAAATACTTAATTTTATAATTAAACAACATTATTTTTTTGCTTTTTTTACGCGGCCAGTTTTTGTTCTCACTAATTTCTATATTTTGTGTTAAAATTTAAGCAGGTCGTTTCTTATGATAGTAAAAAGAATTTCCGAATGTGTACACAAAGATATCATATGAACATAACGATATAATAACATATGAACATAAAGATATCAAAAAAATGTTTAAATATTGCAGTGAATCCTTGCAAATAGATATACTATGCAATTACAAAGCATAGATCTAATGATCATACACAGGAACCAGATCAATTAAAACTGATTTGGTTACTTTAACCATTTCATGTAACTCCCTATAAATTTATAATTTAAATAGAATAGATTTTTAATAATGGCTTTATCTATTTGCAATATTATTTGTAACTATTTTCCGTAATATTTTTTATGTATTATATTATTCTTACAATTAAAAATATAGGATTCTAAATGTGTTCGAGTTTGGTATTAAGGTTCAAATGAAATTTAGTTATTAAATTTAAAGATTATAGACTCTAGTGTGAAACATTTGATCATTATCACGCATCGTTCTATCAACACACATAAAAAGAATATATTAATATAAGTAAGCTGTATAAGGTTTTATATTTATCCGTTTATGTTAGGCATGTTCTCTTAAACTTGCGCGACAGATTGATTTTGTAAACCTAACACAGCTACCGTCTTCAAGGACCAACTGACTATATAGTAGACATGTTATAAAATATTAAAATTCTAATATACTTGTCGCCCATGAAATAATTTTTTTTCAGAAAAGTTCATGATGTATCTACGATTTCAATTTGAATATTTTATAGTTTACGTGTCACATACAGAAGACAAGGCAAGTTAACAGTATTAGATACCGTTTAAACTGACATCCCGATTTGAAGCATTAATATTTAATTCTGTATCTGTGCATAGCCTATTTATTTATTACACACCATGCACTATACTAATAGTGCATGGTGTGTAATAAATAAATAGCATCTGTGGACTTTACACCCAAAGCATTCTCTACAAGTCAACTTAAAGTATTCAGTTATTTATGAAATATATATATATTATCATTAATGCCTTTAAATAGCCCACTACTGGGCAAAGACAGGCATTCTACTTAATAGGAAGTTTTGGCCTATTACCTATTATACGACGCTCGCCAGACTGGTTGGTACAGGGTCTGGATTATATGGAGAGCAGTTCCCGGATCCCGCCCTCCTCAGGCTCAGAGTGGTACACCGTGTGGTTTTAGTCGGTCTCATTCCGGCACACCACCCCGCCGCATAGCCCGGTGGGGTGACGGCCCGTAGGTCCACTCGTAAAAAATGGTTTGAGTCATGTATTTATGCTTTTTACAGTTCTGTAAACTTGTGCAGTTTGCTCCATTAGTCGGTTTTTAGACGCTCATGAGGTGAAAAGGGTTGTTATTAGCCTGTATTCTTATAATGACTGTAAACTAAAAATCAATTCCTTTCTTGGATCGTGTGTGTGTACGACTGTACGTATTTTAAATTTTACGTATATGTAACTTTTCATACTGTGACTCACCTACAGCTATAATAACATTCATTTGAAATCTAACTGTGCACTTTCTCTGTATGTATTATATAACTGTATGTAGTTCTATTTATTAATGATTAATAATATATTTATATTAAATATAAAGATAGGTTTGAAATTTACTTTATTTTTTTATTTATATTATTTACTTAATAACTATGGGCTACTCTGCTTGCTTCCACAAGACTTGATTTCAAAACATGATTAGACCGCTGTTAAAAGATATGAACATTAAAAGACATCGTAAATATATTCATATTGTCTCCACAAATAGAAGAATTGATGGAAAAGGTTTAATTTAAAACGACCTACCTATACGACCATCAAACCTTTAAGAAAAGAATGTACTCCTTCTTAAAAGGCCGGCAGCGCACTTGTGACGCCTTTGGTGTTGCGCATGTCCATGGTCACCGCTGATCGCTTACTTACAGGCGATTAGTCTGCTCGTTTGCTCACTTTCCCATATTATTTATTATTAAAATAGAAAGGATTTTGAAGGCTTGCTAGTTAGTAAAAGAAGATACATGGAAATATTAAAAAAGAAAATCATGTTTTTTAATATAACTTAAATATTATGACAAAACAAGAAATTCAGGTATATGCTCTACTATCCGTAGCGCCAACATAACATAACAATATTAATATGTTTAATATACCACTTAGTGATACATACACAAATACAATTCAGACACCAAACAAGTGCTATTCCTTATCACACTTTTTTATGTTGGAATGTAACCTACATACTTACTGGACAATTACTCTGTCAACAATACCTTACCAGATCACGCAATTGTTTGATCATTAACATGTGAAAGAAAATTTAATATGTATGTGTAACAAGCTATAACACGTTCAGTAGTAAAGTAGGCATATACAAGGCAATAAATAATTTTTTAATGATAATATTAAAGTATATTATTCATTTTATTACACACAATGATAAGAAAATGGCAAACACAAGTAAGGATTCAAAGTGAAACACTTATGTGGTTATCGCTCTTAGGATCTTTGAAATATGGAATCATTTAGTTCCATTATTGAAGACATTTATTAGACAGGAGGAAGAAATGTCCTTTATTGACTATAGAGGATTTATCTAAAGTTTAAGTGTAAAGCGAAGAGCATGTTGGGCTATATGATGGGTGGGGTTCCACAGCCATATATTTATCATAATCTTTATAGCCTTTTCCTGAAGTATGAAGTCGGTATAGTAAGTTTTTCTTCATTCGATGTTCTCTTTAACGCGCTCTATCATTTCGATGTGAAATGCTTTTTGGCTATTTTTTTAAATTGAATGATAGTTTTTCGTAGTTCGTCACTAACAATTTATTTATAATAATAACACTATTTAAGTGAAATTTCTGCATACCTCAAGACTTTGTTGATTGCGTTTTAAGTCTACACAAACATTTTATGAACTACAAGTTAGCTGGAAGCCCATCTACTGTAGTGTATTGAGTGTCCGTGATAGCTGCTAGAAAAGTCTAATTAAGATCCTTTGTGTATGCCTTATGTGTCTCTGGCTACTGCGTGGTTGCTAGTAAGCAAGTAATTTGCGTTGGTAACTAGTACTGCTATTATAAATACATACTTGATGGAGTTGTAAAAGACGTATATACGACTCTGACCCGTCAAGAACCGCCAAAGTCTTCCAATGAACTTATATATTGATTAATAGTCAGGTACCCATAATTTTAGAAGCCGAGCCATGAGTCACGTTTTCCGATTCATGTTTATAGGCAATACCTACATAAATTTATACGTATTACATAAGTGAGACTAACGTATATAATAATCCCAACATGTGGGTGATAAATACACGTCTACTTATCCGTTAGAGATATTGCCACTCTATAAATATCTTTACTTATTAAAGGCCATTTTCAATAATCTATTGCTAGTTAAAACTGGATACAGTCTATATGTTTTTTTCAACTATTTTTAATATAATTTATTAATTCTTGATTTGCAGAATCAATGTTCCTATTAGATTTAACTAGAGATAGGTTATTGAAAACAGAATTGTTATTCGCCTTTGCCATCTGATTCATCACCACAGTACACAACACTATTCACTCTGTAATGTGCTTACAGAGTAAATACGATTTCTTTTTTTAATTTCACCCGTAAGGGGGCTAAATAACGGATCAGTAGTTCTTCTAAAAATCGACATTTTCAAAATTAAGAACACGAAATCTTACTGTTTTACACAGTGTAGAATAAAGTTACTTCTGCTGTTTATTCACTTAGACACTTAAAACTACTCAGCGGATTTTAATTCAGTTTTCAGCAACAGGTGAGATGATGTATATATACAAATATTAGTGGAGGAAATTCGAGAATTTCAAAAACTTCCGTGCGAAACCGGGCTGTGCCGCTAGTGTACTATAAAGTTGAACTTTTATACTCATATATTGTACTCACTTTAATACAAAAAGAGCTAAACAAAACTTATGCAATTGGACACAGAAATAGAGTATCTTCGAAAAATTGTTTGTGTGGAACAAGTAGTATCAAACTTCAGATACTTGTGTATTTTTTCTATATTTTTTGAGGCGCTCATAGCCCAGTTGCACTCGGTGATTAGAAACAATCATCGAGGGTAAGCAACGATGGCGCGGTCAGTACCTGGATGGGTGACCGCTGGTGGCATGTTACCATGAGCGTCTCCGTGATTCGGAGGTCACGTTAAGCAGTCGGTCCCGGTTCTTATCACACGATAACAGTCGTGAAGCTTAGTTGGAGGCCTTCGGGCGGCTTAAAAACATCCAACGGCAAGATTTACGTAGCCACAACGTATTCTTGCCAGTCCAGCCAACCCGCACTTGGCCAGCGTGGGGACGTATGGCCTTAACCCTCTCCTGAGAGGAGACCCGAGCCCAGCAGTGGGACATTATGGGTTGTTGTTTGTTTGTTTTGTTTGTTTTGTTTTTGTATATTTTTATTTGGTACAGCATTGTCTTTATTAGTGAACCTTGTATGCAGCTCAGCTGCACTTATTAGTGGCTGTCACAAACCTAACTCTCACGATCGACCAGTTCTTATTGGCCAAAATTAGTATCATTTGAGTCGTTTAGATTTAAGGCGTACTTTTATATCGATTAACAATTTGGTACCAACTTGGTATTGGAAGCACGTAAAGAATATTTCAATTGGCACAGATTTCTTAGAGTATTGCCCAATGGATATTTTAACGAGTTAAGTGTTAGTTATTATAAGAGAGTTGTAGCTACTGCAACAGTTAAAATGGGTGCAAATTAATAATGTGTAAAAAAAACGATTGTTAGACTATAAATTAACTATGAATTCCTAAGGATATCTACAAATAACACATGCTTAAATTTGACTGCCTCGTTGGTCTTGTGGTTAGCGTAAGCGACTGTAAATCAAAATCTCTAATATTCAAGATGTTGATTGATATGTATCTTACGTAGCTCGGATTTCCCTCGGTCTCCAATGGAAATTTAATCTCAAATATTCATATTAACTTCTCAATCTTCGATCATCTAATAATCAAATTCACACGTAACTTCGTCGTGTTTCTAGCCGTCAACGCGGACGATAAAAGCCCTCTAATTAATTAACTTGCCAGTTTAGCCTCATTAATGAAGTTTTCGTAAAATTTTAATAGTTTACTAGCAACGTCGTGGAATGCAGTCCACAAATATAAAACGCGCCGCTTTTATATAGTAAAACGTAACATCAGCTGTTTCCTATTTTATACGCTTTCCAACTACTTACATATTCTATGAAAATGTGTTGATAAATAAATGGAAAAAAAACTTATATAAGTTTTATTTAAGTTGTAATTTGGTTGACACTCTTTGGGGGAGGCCTACGTTTAGTACCGGACGGCCATAGACCTGAAGTAAGCTTTCATTTAGATAAAAAATACAATGTACTGCAAGTCTCAAAAAACAAGACATAGCTTAAGAATTGTAACTCTGAATGATACTTACTCAAAATAATATTCTTCCAACCGTATCGAGTGGCGGTGGATTGCTATTATTTACTCAAGAAAGTATCTGAGTTTGATAAGATCTATAGTGATTGCAGATCAGGATGGCTCTTAATATGAAAAAGAATATTGTTTCTCTGGTATTTATCCATAAATAATACATTGTAGAAATAACAAGTTGGATAACAAAAGCATAAGCCCAGTTTAAACATTTACTATCGAGCTGCGACCCGCTTTGAATAATCTCGATGCAGTATCGAACAGTCGTGACCAGCCAACATCCATATCTACATCTGTCCTGCCCTGGTATGAACCTGGGACATCGAGCTATCTTGTGAGTGTCGTGTAACCCTTGTTGGGTTAACAATAAATATAAGCTCATGAATCAATTATTATTAAGCATTCCAATAACGTTATGTACAATTTGATAGATATGAGTAGACATCAATCCACTGTTGGTCATAGGCCTCGCCTTAAAAAGGAGGTTTTGCCCAGACGGGTCGGTAAAGACTTTTCAAGTTACCCTTCTTCTTGCTGTGAGGTTGCATTGCGTAATAGTTTGCTATAGCAGCCTCTGAAGACACACGTGGGATGAATATTTAATACTTCATAAATAATTATGATTGACTGCCTTGGTGGCGCAGTGGTAGTGTACGCGACTGCTGTCCATGAGGACTTGGGTTCGAATCCTGGGTGGAACTGAGGAGGAACGGGTGTCATTGTCCCTCCAATATAAAGGTAGGAACCTCCGGCCAGGCGAGGTGATCATGCCCGGCTCGCCACTGCCCAACGGTTGATGTTGGGAAGTTGTATATATGCTAATCGGTGCGAGAACTTCTATCGCGCGATTCAGGAGTTCCTTAGTTTCTTTTCTTACTCCGTAGTTCTACGTATCTTGGTGCTGTAGTATTTTTGTATGTGGAAGTCGCTACAAGACCAAATCTTTTTACAAAAAAAAGTATTTATGAATTCATATCAGTTGTCTAGTACCCATAATACAAGCTGTGTGTGTTAGATGCCCGAAATATTTATTTATTTATTATAATTTATATTTATTTATTCGAATTCCTAATACCTTACCACACGTAGAAGTAGGTCGATAGATCACTATCAGATCAGATCAGACACATGTATATTGAAAAAATAAAGTGCAAAGGACGCTCTTATTGTAGCAATCTCTAACGGACACGTTTAACTTTAAACTTAAAATTTAGAGTCTATTTATACGAAGTTGTGTGTTACTAGAAACCACTTACTTTTGTAACACCAACAACAACCCGTGTTTCGTGTCTCATTAACACGTCACTTTATTTCATAACAAATAAACGAATACGGCTAAAAAGTGCAAATAAATTCAATATTAAGTGCCTAGGTATACTTACCACTAAATTATTTTATAAAACTTTAATTAGTCGCACTTAAATCAGGTCAACATTAGACTCGTAAAATACGTAGCTATGGTATAAAAAGAATTGTGCAGCAGTAGGTTTTCTGTATCATCCCACTACTATTATAAACGCGAAAAATTATAAGTATGGATTAATGTTTGTTACTCTTTCAAGTAAATGATTTTAATGAAATTTTACCATTATATAGCTTAAACATCAGAATAACAAATATTCTACAATGTATAGAGACACTAGCTTCACCCCGCGGCGTTGCCCGCGTCTGATGGCGTACCACGGGTAACACCGCGGTGCTCAGCTAGTAATAATATAAATTAACAAGTTATGTAATTTAAAGTAAGTTAATATCAGAAAATTTATTTGTCTGGTAACCGTTTGTCTAGCACATTTTTATTTTATAAAAACAATAAGACTTCGGAGCTAATTTTTCTAGTCTACCTATAACTATCATACTGTTCTCAAGTTTTATTTAAGCACGTGTAGTTTAGATGATAGTTGAGTTTATTAGAGATGTTCTTATAATAAGTGGTAGATGGAGACAAAGCTTTTTTTTATAACCAACGAGCTGCCCCGACGGACTTCATTTTGTCGTCATTATCGCCAGATATTTTAATTTACACTGTGATTTGTGTGGGAAAATAAAAGTGTTGTTTTCATCACTATTTTATTTGTAATTTTTACACTTGAACTCTGTTAGTACCTTTCTTGTACCTAAACGAAAATATTGAATTAAATCCTCGGGTTTAGCGCTTAGCAACACATTTGGCGTTTCATTATTATTTACATAGGTTAACCCAGCTCCATGTTATAGTTCATTTTGACGTAATTATCAATATCTAAATACTTTGTCGGAGTGTAAACATGTAAACCAAAAAACTACGAAACCTGATAACAGAAAAGTAAAAGTAAAAACGCTCACATATTTTTTGTATAACGGTGATAATTAGCGGGTATTTTAATACATTCATAATTATATTCATATATTTTATGTAGTTGACCTGCTCAACTACGTGTATCTCAATAAAAAATAAAATTTCCTTGTTTTCTTCACGGTTCAGCCACTATTGATTATGGCGTGATGTTATAAAACCTAAATCCATTCTCAATTTTTTTTTAATGTTTAGTTTGCTCCTTGTAGTCGACTCTTACGGTACGCATGGGACGAATTGGGGTGGTGACACTTTCTATTTTTAATCCCTCACCCCGCAGACAAATTATAATATTAATGAAGATGATAGTGTGTAAGAAATTGACAGTAAATTATACCAGCTAACTACCGTCGTCTCATAAATATGAATGCGAAGTAGGCACTAACTGGTCGGTTCGCGTGTCCCCGTGCGTTAACCACAGCTTATCACTTATACTCTTAATGGTAGCTGTTTTAATTTGTCTATGCATATTGAATATGTCTCGGATGGCGCTTCAGTGTTCAGAGTAACTGTATCTAACTATATTTGTAATAAAATTCACATAAAAAAGCTTTTCAAATAATTAAAATGTAATGTGAAAACACCTTCAACCAGATCAGATAGTACGAAAATTTCATATAATTTGAATTTACTGACCTAACGTATAAAAATCCGTTCAGTAGGTTAGGAGCTACGATGGAACATCCTAACATACATTCATATAATATCAAAATCATCCCCCTTCCTTTTTACTCCACCATAGGAATATAAACAGAAACATTGATTAACAGAATACTGAAGCTGCCTCAATAGATTGTAATTTACCAAACAACTTCCTAAATTATGAATAATATGCTGTGCCCCTCGGCGTTACCCGCTGCTGTTGTGGTACATTACCTTGCTATGTTGCCAATATTTACCGCAGCGCACGCGATTTAGGGCTTTTACCTGGTATTAATTGAACAGCTTGCTTAGGGATTTATCTGAAAACTTCAATAATGAACCGAATTTTTCATCGGGTCCCTAACTATTATGCAAATATAATATAGTCAATGTTACTCAGTGATGATTTTTTTTCGAGACCGTGGGAGAGCCACGCTTCGGCATGAATGGGCCGGCTCGACCGGAGTGATACCACGGCCTCACAGAAAACCGGTGTGAAACAGTACTTACGCTGTGTTTCATCGAGTGAGTGAGGATACCGGAGGCCCATACCCCAATCTAACGCCCCCTATCCCCCTCACCATCCCCCTTCCCCCCAGGNAGGACAATTCTTTCATACACTGTTTTTGTAAAGCGTTTACGCAGCATTCGCAATGGAAGCTCTTAAAAGAAACATTCCCCATATTGCAAAAATGACACTCCGTTTCTTTTGGACATAGCGTGACTTTATTATATATATTAGCCTTCTTCGGTAACTGTGCTATCTTATACTGAAAGAATTTTTAAAATTGTTCCACCATTTTTTGAATTTATTGGTTATATACAAAAATTTAAATATTTCTCTTTATAATATTATAAAAAGAAAATATTTGTTATATTTTAATTAAAGGAAATATAGGCGTGTAATAAAGTAAACATACATAGGTAATAAAATTAAACACAGTTAAAGTTGAGTACACAAAAAGGCCAACACAAGAGAAAGAAAACAGAAACAAACCCGATGTAGTTGTTAATTCTTTCCTGTGTCTCAAATACCGTTACAACAACATGTCTACTCAAAAGTATAAAAAACAGGATAACCCGTTAAGCCTTTTAATCTTATTGTTTTTAATTTTTCTTGTTTTAATCTCATAGTGATAATATTTAATTGGTATGTTAATATCGTCCGGTTATGTCCGTGCCCGGGCGCGTTCGACAACTCACTGACATCTAATGTACTAACACTGGTAATTAATAATGTCGAACTTGTCAAAACATGCTCAAAGATAACTGTTAAGGCGTCCCGTTGACAAAGTGAGCGCTGTAACCCGGAGAAGTCTTTCGTGTTAAATCCTTTGGATGTGAAATTAAAACAAATTTTAATGCATAATCAATTTTAAATTTAGAAAAGTTTCGATCGATCTAGAATGCTGGTGTCTAACGAGTGGACGGTGGTAATCACTTATCCTTGGATATCGCAGAGCAGATATGTCGTGATGTTTGCTATGTATTTCATGAAAACAAAGAACTTTTATTAATTATATTATATTTACTTCTTGAAAATAATTTACATTTGCCCAATTCATTTCCTGATGGCTCGTTATGTCTTTTTAAATCAACAATTATGCAGATTTTCACTGTGATCGAATTAATTAGACCTGAATGTTAACAAACAAACATACGATATCTTTAATACATTTTTTATCTGTATTGTCAGTCAAACTAAACTCCATTCCGTCGTGTGCAACTGGACTGAACTTTTTGTTTTTATCAAATCCGTGTTCACAAACTTACCAAACACGTGCACAGATTTGGACGGACGCTATTTTCTTGTATAACGAGTTTTTAATAGTGTATGTTGGAATACAATGGTGACTATAAATATTAGGAAAAAGCTAATTACTGTATAATCGGGAACTCATACCAATATTATATATCTGTTTTGCTTTCACGGCTATAGAGGAAGCACATAGACTATTCTCGTTGAATAAAATAATATACAGAAAGATATAATGTGTTAAATAGAACAATGAATGATCGTCAGATGGAATTCTATTAGCAAATTAATGTGAGAACCACACATTGGCAGTGTGCGATATACAGCCTTTGGTTAGAATACTGTCGTTGCGTTGGCGCCTGCGCAGCTCCGTCTCTCAGGTCAATGGTGGAGTCACTGAATCGATTAAATCGATACAATTTACACTATTGCAGTTTTATCTATTCTACAGCAACATTGAAGTTGTCTCGAAGGAATAACATGACCAAGCAAGTCTTAGGAACGATTGTAAATAATAGTTTAGAATATGTTGCTTGTTATAATGAAAGTTTAGACGGCGTTCATAAGTTACCAAGCGATGTAATATGTCCATGTATTCAGCCAGGTAGTTTGTAATAAGGTTTCCAATCGAAAGGAAGTGAAATGAGCTAACTTAATATTCAACTATGTTCTTTAATAATTACATAGCAAAAAAGCGTACCTTTCCACATAAATATGTCTTAAGTACCAAGTTTTAATCATTTTATTATGACCATACTTATTGGTGCAGTATATTTGTGTACCAGTATCTAATTACAACCTTGGCTCTACTGGACACAAATGTTGCTTTGAGATATAAAAATAATGTATGGTAAGTTTCACAAAAATAGTTTTACGAAGTATTTGCCTCAAAACATCTCTTTAAGCGAGAAGAGAGTTTTTGAGTTGTATTTAAAGTATGGCAATGCAAAGAACTTGGTTAAAAATAGTCTTACTTCAAGGAAAACTATTCTCCTTGTAAATGCTCTGTAAACAGTTATTTCTTCGTGTTTTTGATCTTCAACAACATAATTCTCAATTTACAGCCCTCGGTATAGGTTATGGTATATAAGGCATTCTTTTGTAATTGCTGGCCAACGATATACAAATTATTTTCAAACAATTTATATTATCACTGATCCCGACCATGCCAAACCTGTCTTCAGACCTTATCCATGGTTTTTTTTTTATAGAATAGAGGGCAAACGAGCAGACGTATCGCCTGATGCGATTATGTATTATAAGCGATTACCGTCGCCGCCGCCGATTGACACCCGCAACACAAGAGGCGTCACTAATGCGTAGATGGCGTTTGGGGTATGGGGAGTGGACTACAAGCAGCTACATAAAAAAATAGAAATGTATTTATAGAGTCTTGTACAAACATAGTTAAGTTCGTTAATAGAAGAAATAAAGTATAATAAAATTGTGATTTCAAAATAACATTAATCATTTCTGCAAATCATAATACAGAATAGATAATAAAGTAGATTGTAAGTTGTACTGTACAGTAACGTAGTAATTTAGTTAGTTTTAGAGTATAATATTGTAATTTAGCTGTAAGATAAAAAAAACATACTGCATATTTTAATAAACAATTTGCAAGACTTTATTAACCCCTAATATAAGAGTAAATAAATAATATAGAGAATTACAGAATAGCCAGGATTCCCACCGGGATAGTGCGAAAGGAATATCAAAGAAAATAAAAAGTATGCAGAATAAAAGTACGAGCGGTAGCACTAGCGAGAACTGGTATGGATGTGAACAGTAGAAAATAGGCTCCAAAGAACATTGGAGGTCCTATATTTAAAAAAAAGCTGCTACATAAATGAGACTGAAGGAGCTGGAACGATTACTATAATATATTATCCGTTTGATAGCAGCTTGTAACTTTATTTGGAATTCCACTAACACTAAAGCATTCTCGCTCTCCATACCTTCCCCAAGTATTCATTCGTGTCAGGGGGAATTCATTCGGTTGGCACCGCGGCACTAAACTAGGCTTATACAAAGTGCTCGATAATCGCTATCGCCTACATAAACTTATAAGCATCTAATCGCAACTGATTACCGAACGTATTTTGTTACTCCGTCCTTAAATAGAGTGGAATTACGTGGATTACCAGATTTATGTGAACATTAAAGATTAAAACAGAATTACATCTTGTAGTGTGGGTCAGCTCGTACAAATATGGTGAGAGGTTTATCTGTAGTTCATATTCTCCAGCGGTAACTCGGGTGACGTGTTTCTACCACTTGTGGAAAGTTATTCGCAATACACTTTTAATAATTTTGTTTTTATTTAGTGATAACTGTAGTTTACTGTGAGACTGGTATTATCTGCCTAACGTAAATGAATCTAGACAGGAATACTTTGAGACGTAATTGAAACATAAAATAGAGAACTTTCCAAAAAAAATATTTTCAACTTTCTGCATTTGCATCCACTGTACAATAAATAAACATAAGCACAAAGATATTTCGGCACTCAGACACAAGTCAAACTATTAATACTTCTTTCTTTCGCTTAATAAATTTTTGTTTTGTTTGAATAATAGAAACTGAAAGTGAAGAATCCCTCAGTCACAGGATGAAGAGATATTTCTTGTGTTTTCTTTTTTTTAAATACAACTCCTGAGTCGTGGACGACTTTACAAACATACATGAAACGGACATAGAGAACACCCAGACTCAGAACAACAATCTGTTAATCACACAAAGTGTTTACGTGTAGGATTTCAACCCACGACACTTGACGCAGTAGAAGGCGGCGTGGCGACCGATTAAACCACTAGACCAATTATGAAGTCTAGAACATACTAGGCCCTTTCAAACAACTTCTATATTGTTTTTTTCTCTAAAACTTGCGCTGTTACTGACTCTAACTTTTTCACTCTGTCTGTTTCCTTTCAGTTTTACCGCGCCGCGCCGTTACTTGGAGCTACTGTTGTACTGCGGATAACACCGCGGGGCTTAACTAGTATAATTAAAGTCCGGCAGCAAGTTAGATTCGATTGATGAAGAATTATAATGTTTTGAAAGCTGGTCTCCAATCATTAGTTTGCAATAGAACTCAAAGGTTTTAGTGAACCATTTTTCAGAAGGAAGTGTCGTATATCTCCTTTTATCTCTATTTAAAAGAAATACTATGTGTTTTCAGTGCGAAGATGGTCTTCCACTGCGTACTAAATAGCCGATCCGAGTGCGCCGAAGATAATTTTAATATCCGTGCAATAAGTGCTTTTTAATGAGTATTGCTACTTAACATATATTCTGTAAATGCTATTATCTAGGTAATTATGACGTGAGTGAGGAACTGAAAAAGTTAAGAAACAACATATTGTCCTGGCAAGAGTATGTGATGTGTGGAATGAATTGAATTGAATGAACAAGATGTTGACGGATATATGTATCCGTAAACGTCTGTATTTAAAAATATGTTGTTTCTTAACTTTTTCAGTTCCTCACTCACATCATAATAGAAGAAAATCAAGGAAAAGGCAGATGAACTGGTGACTGCACGGGCATATGTTTTGAACTCACGGTTTTTTTTGTGTGGGGGCGAACCACAATCTTTCGCTCCCAGCCAACCTCACCTACATGCGGTGCACCCTGCTAGATGACGAACGAGGCTCTCTGGCGACCGACCGATGGCGGTATATCCATCCCAACAGGCGTAACTAAATACAATAGGCTGGTAATGGGCAGCAGCGGCACCGGTGAAACAAGTTACGCCCTGCGATCACCAACCCGCCTGCCCAGCGTGGTGATTATGGGCTTAACCCCTCCATGAGTAAGCAACAGAAGCTATGGCCCCCAGTTCCCGGTAGTCCTGCTATTCCTGGTCATGGTGGTGACCACGGTCACGGCAGGACAGGGGGTGCAAAGAATTACCGGGTTACGGGAGGCCACCACAAGCGACTGACCCTGGCAACATTTAACGGCCGCACGTTACGGCTAGACTCGCATCTGGTACAACTTGAGGAGGAACTTGGGAAGATTAGGTGGCACATCTTAGGGTTATGTGAAGTCCGAAGAGAGGGGGAGGATACCATGATCCTCGACTCAGGTCACCTGATGTACTTCTGCGAGGGAGACCAACGATCCCAAGGTGGCGTGGGGTTTCTGGTAAACAAGTCGCTTTCTGGCAACATTGTGGAAATTTCCAGTGTGTCGAACAGGGTAGCGTACCTCATTGTCAAGTTTACCGAGAGGTATAGCCTCAAGGTAATACAAGTGTACGCACCGACCTCGGCTCACTCGGACGATGAGGTGGAGGATATGTTCGATGACATATCGAGGGCCCTGCACTAGAGAGAAGCGGCCCAAAAGAAAGTGGACGTGGAAAAGCCCCGACGCTATGACCAAAACTGAGATCGATTTCATCATGACGGACAGGAAGCACATATTCAGAGACGTCTCAGTGCTCAATAGGTTTAACACCGGTAGTGATCACCGACTAGTCCTAGGTTCTCTGAATGTCAACTTCAAGGCTGAATGTGTCCGCATGATGAAATCCAGGCTCCGACCAACTCTGCTCCAAGTCGAGACGGGATCTGAAAAATTCCAGTCAAATCTGAAAAACCGATTTGTTGCCATGGAAACCACAAGAGACGTAAACCAGAACCTTGAAAATGTGGTTCCAATCCTCAGGAGTGAAGGTACGAGATTTTGTCAAATGCAGCGTACAGGCACGAAGTCGAAACTTTCAGCGAGTACACTAGGGTTAATGAAGGAAAGACGTGAGAACCCGCCAGTCACTTCATCGGCAAAGCGGACTCTAAACCGAGAGATTAGCAAGCGTGTACGACACGACCTCCGATGTTCCAACACTCTTTTGATTGAAAGAGCAATCGAGCAGAATCGGGGGTCAAAAGTGTTTGTGAAATCTCTTGGTAGAAGCCATTTCACGAAGCTAACCACAGCAAGAGGAGAAGTCGTTACTTCCAAGCTGGCCGTCCTTTCGGAAGTAGAGAGCTTCTATGGCGATTTGTACGCTTCGCATGCATCTCGACCTGATCCCGAAAATGAGCTATATTAACACGCCACTTCACCGAAGATCTGCCAGAAGTCAGCATTGACGAAATCGAGATGGCTCTTGGACAGCTGAAAAATGGAAAAGCCCCTGGAGAGGATGGCGTTACTACAGAGCTGTTAAAGGCTAGAGGTAAACCCGTATTAAAGGCGCTCCAAAAGCTTTTCAACGCTGTCCTGTTCGAAGGGAGGACTCCAGAGGCGTGGAGTAGGAGTGTGGTCGTCCTGTTCTTCAAAAAAGGAAATGAAACCATGTTAAAAAAGTATCGGCCCATTTCCCTCCTGAGCCACGTCTATAAGCTGTTTTCAAGAGTCATCACGAACCGTCTTGCGTGAAGACTCGACGAATACCAGCCACCGGAGCAGGCTGGGTTCCGGAGCGGATATGGCACCATAGACCACATCCACACAGTGCGGCAGATAATACAGAAGACCGAAGAGTATAATCAGCCCCTGTGTCTAGCATTTATGGATTATGAAAAGGCCTTTGACTCGATCGAGATCTGGTCTGTTTTGGAGTCCCTGTAGCGTTGCCAAGTAGATTGGCGGTACATCCAAGTGTTGAGATGTCTCTACAAAGCCGCTACTATGTCCGTCCAAGTACAGGATCAGCATACAAGACCCATACCATTGCATCGAGGAGTGAGACAAGGGGACGTTATATCCCCGAAATTGTTCAATAATACAATGGAGGACTTGTTTAAGACGCTGCACTGGAAAAGGCGCGGTATCAACATCAATGGCGAACACATCTCTTATTTGCGATTTGCAGATGACAACGTCATCATGGCAGAAACGCTGCAGGACCTACAACAGATGCTGAACGACCTGGCTGACTCGTCTGTGCGCATCGGCCTACGGATGAACTTGGACAAGGCCAAGGTCATGTTCAATGAACATGTACTACCGGAACCGGTTGCGGTACACGGTGCCGTTCTCGAAGTTGTTCAAAAATATGTATACCTTGGGCAGGCTTTGCAGTTAGGTTGAAACAGCTTTGAGGAAAAGGTGAACAGAAGAATCCAGCTAGGTTGGGCAGAGTTTGGGAAACTTCGTCGGGTCTTCTCATCGTCAATCCTACAGCGCCTAAAGACGAAAGTCTTCAATGCGTGCGTCCTACCCGTAATGACATACGGAGCCGAAACGTGAACACTTACGGTTCGACTGGTCCATAAGTTCAAAGTCGCTCAGCGTGCTATGGGGAGGTCTATCCTCGGCGTTTTTCAAAGGGATCGCATCAGAAACGAGGTGATCCGACAAAGAAACAGGGTCATCGACGTAGCCCACAGGATTAGCAAGCTGAAGTGGCAGTGGGCTGGCCACATTTGCCGAAAAACCGATAACCTTTGGGGTAAACGAGTTCTTCAGTGGAGACCGCGTCTCGGCAAACGTAGTGTAGGACGCCCACAAGCCAGGTGGAGCGATGATTTGCGCAGGACGGCTGGCAAGAGCTGGATGCGAGAAGCCATAGATCGAACTAAGTGGCGTGAAATTGGAGAAGCCTATGTCCAGCAGTGGACTGCGATAGGCTGATGATGATGATGATGATGGTTTTTTTTTAATAGAATTTATGCGGCAAACGAGCGTACGTCGCTCATAGACACCCGCAACACTAGAGGCGTCACAAGTGCGTTGTCAGCCTTTTGGGGTTGCGGAGGGTGGTGGGGGTAGAAGTTGGGGGTTTGGACCTCCGATATTCTCACTCACTCTGTAAAACACAGCGAAAGCGGTTTCACACCGGTTTTCTGTGAGGCCGTGGTATCACTTCAGTCAAGTCCTCTTGGCCCATTCGTGGCTCTCCCACGATAGATCTGAATGTGTAAAGCCTAAAGTAAACATCTAAAAATCTGAAATTACAAATTAATACATTTGGTCAGAAATCAAAACAATGCCGAATGCCACCTTACATGAGTATTGGATCCAGTAGTTATATTTACACGTAGCAGCTCTATTCTCGTACACTACTTTGTCTTTTCTCACCTGCCTTCTTTCAACAGTTTAAATTTCAAATTACTTCTTGAAACAGATACTCCATGGTCTAGTAAGAGGAACAGTATTACAACCTTTGCTTGCTTAAAAACCAATACGAGGTCGTTCCCAAATTGTTCCTACGTGTAAAGTTATTTTGAAATTTTCATACCTTAATTTTATATTTGTATATGAACGTAATTTAAACAAGAAAAAAGTTTATTACAAATCTATTGACACCTCAGTCATTAAAATCAGTTCAGTAGTTTATATGTTCAGTGATATACATACACTACCAAAAATATTGTCCTTCATTTTGCCTTCGTTGTAGTGAAGTAAAACTTTATTGAAATCTTCATTCCCAGAAGCATGTAATCAAACATGTACCATACGTAGCCCACCGTGTCACGGTGGCGCTAAAACAATTGTCCAGTCTAGACAACTCAGCACATCATGACTCTACCTTCACAGTTACTCAGTACTCACATTTCATAAATGATTACAAACTAGTTTATGGACTCACGTACTTGCGAACTATCATTACAATATTTCTCTTAAGTGTTTCCACGTTTCTACTGCAGTAAAAATAATTATTTATAAATTGAATACGAGAATATATTTCAAATGAGTCTGGGTATCTAAAGGTTATTAGTCAATTCCTTATACCAAGAGGAGGGTATTTTTATCCAGCGAAAAAAAACTATCTTTATTGCGTATGGTTGTAATTTTATATGAACGGTGCTTACCATAAGTCGTGTGAACTGTGAATATATTTTTTAACAAAGAGTTAAAATTACTTTAATACTTTTTTTTCTAACCAACTTAAAAAAAAGTTCTCAATTTGATGGTTGTTTTTTGTGTGCGTGAAATCTAAGCCATTGATGGATCATCAATGTTATCAACCTGTCGCAGTCCATCCTACAACTAACGCAACGCAGTACAACCTATCATGCAACTATTGCTGGACACAGACCTATTCTATTGCACACCACTTGCTTCGATACTCGACTTGACTTGATTGATCAGTCTCATTAATTACTTTTTTTAACTAAGGTTACTGGATCACAAACACAGGGGGTTTTTGGTCCCCCTGAAACCATCGGCCATGGAACTTGTGACACCTTTACTTACCATGAGGTGATCCCTACACCTTGAAAAAATAATATGCCGAATTAACGAGACCATTTTTTGAGTTCTAATAACGTTTTCGAAGTAGAATTTAACTCGGTTGTTAAACTGAATCGAGATGTGTGAAATCTTCTTTATATACCGTAAACCGGATCGTTAAAGAAATAAAGTTTCGAATCGATTGGATCCAGAGCCTATAAAATCAGGTATAAATAAGTGATGGCTCGTTGATGAAATCGTGCCGGATGGCAGATTTAATGGGAAATGCCATTCGCGGTCTTCAGCACAACCACAAAGAAAGCTCCGATAATCTGATTTGCGTACATTTATTACTCTCATAGTGTCTAATCGAAGCATTCGGAAATATTCAAATATTTGGAAATATCTATAAAAACTCAAGAATAGTATTAGCAACGATGCAACTTATAGGGTGAGAAATTGTTAAGATTGTCTATAATTTCAAATATAATATGGATAACTTGACCTCAATGCATTTATATTAAGAGACAAATTTCATAAGCATTATAAAAATGCTATCATCAACAACCCATAATGTCCCACTGCTGGGCTCGGGTCTGCTCTCAGGAGATGGTTATATGTTTATTTATGATTTACAGAAATTCTTACAGATATAAAATATTTCATGGTCATTGCAATCTTTTATATGTACTCTATAAGAGTGTGTAGGTATCTGTGTATTGAATTACAAATCAATTAAAATATGCATTAATAAACAATACTATAAAATCTAAACCAAGTAGAGCAAGGAAATAAAAATATACGAGTTTAGCGCCCACCTGACACCACAGTAGATTAAAGTTAAATTTCCTTAATGAACCAGTAAAAACATAGCAGTGACGCGAGCGGGCGTGCTGCGCATACGCAACGAGATGGAGCAATGAAATATCATAGAAACGTACGTAGATGGTCTAAATAAAATATAATGAGGTAATTTTTTGACGAGCACAAGTCGGACGTGCTGCAACGTACACAGAGTAACAAACTACATTCAAAAAATCATTAATCAAATGAATACTTTTTGGTAGCGTATGAGGTTCGGTCGAGTGAAACGGTCGTGATTAGTTATGAAGTCGTGTAGACTTCAAGGAGAACCAAGAGAAACTATATGTATTTTTCACCATTTAAATTAAGGAACTTACATATAAAATAGTATGTAACCTAGACATGAACTGAACAGGAGATAATATAATTTAATATATCTGTGATATTTACCGATTCTGAAATCGAATAGGTAAATATCACTGTAAATTCGATTTTAGAATACCGTACGAACGTACCTAACTATTCCCATAGATTTTGAAATCAGTTAACAATATCAATATTCTAGAAACGTTTAATAGAACATACATAGGACTTAAATCCAAAGTAATATATATACACCTACGCCCATGTACACCTGCAACACCAAAAGCGTCACAAGAGTGCGTTGTCGGCCTTTCAAGAAGGAGTACGATATTTTCTTAAAGGTTTGAAAGTCGTATTGGTCCGGCAATACTACAGACGATAGTTCATTCCACAGTTTTATTGTGCGAGGCAGAAAGTTCCTGGAAAAGCGCAAAGTTGTCGACTGTCAACCATATAGATGACGGCGATGAAATTTCTGTCACCTAGGACGATGGCGGAAAGACACGGCAGGAATCAGTCCGAACAATTCCTCAAAGCACTCCCTATGGCAAATGCTGTAGAAGATGCACAGCGAAGCCACATCTCTACGCAGCGCCAAAGAGTCTAGCCGACTTGCAAGTTCAATCAATTGGCAATCGATGATTCGAGTCGCTCTCGTATTAGGGTGCCCCCACCCAAAAATGGGGACAGCACTCCATGTGAGGCCGGAGCCGTGCCATATAAAGCAAAAGGCGGTGGGTCGGAGTAAAATACTCTCTCGATCTGTTGAGCACGCCGAGCTTCCAAACCAATTTGGTCTTAATCTCCAAATGGCCGCGAAACTGGACTTGGCTCGATATATCAACATTAAGTATTCCAATATTGGCTGAGGCAGATAGGGGAGTATCTTCAGAATGAGGATATAGATATTTGTAAAATATATAAAACCTACTATGTATATTTGAAACTAGTAAAAGTACAAAATATCTACTTTAAAAAGCCCTGTTTTTAAAATACCTAGTTGTAAAAAAGTTGTCATAAATATGTAAATAATCTCTAATAGCTCATCATTTATAAAATAGAAAATTAAGTACGTCGGCTAACTGTTACCGACCCCCAATATATCTCAAACAATACTTTAGACATTGATGACTTCATCTGTGAGAGGAAATACGTAATTTATTGCAAAGGTAATTGATTTAGAATTTATTAAACATTAGGTCACTTTTGATGAAATCGTCTGTTGGACAAAATGGCTGGCCACCCGTCGTTCCGTGACCCGCGTGGGCATACAACATGTTCATTAAATATTACTAAAATAAATTAATTAACTAACTATTCTTTCGGACATTGGTGCTAAATCACGTAATAAAAATCTTTTTTTAATTTAAATATGCGAGGTTGACTTATGCGGACAGAAATATAAAAAACGGAAGATTGTATTCTAAAAGTTTGTAAATCCTAGATGTAATAATAAACGTAGTGTTGCTTAATTGCAACAAAACTTTTTAAGTCCAAGATAGAGCATCAAAAGACTTTAACAGTCCACTGCTGAACATGGGCCTCTCTTTAGAAAGGAGGCGTTGGCCCACCAGAGCACGCCGCCCAGACGGGCGGGTACAGGGTTTATTTCAAGTTTTTCTTCTCTTTGCATTTATCTTGTCGTGCTTGTAAGCATTCTTAGTCACCTCTGATGACCTACGGGATGAATAAAGGTGATGGCACTCCGTTTTCTTTATCCATCACCAACAAGATGAGAGAGTGCGACGGTTTTACTTACTTATCGTCTAATTGTCTCTAAGTGAAAAGATATTTTTAAACGAAAACTATATTCAATACTTCACACAGTAACAACACATTTAACAGTTGTATATCGTTTACATAGCTCAAGCTGATAAACGTCTTAGTTGGCAGGTGTTTGACATGTTTCACTCAGGATTTGCTGAAAACAAATAACGCCGATCACAAACAAGTTGCAAACACAAACAAAATTCAAAAGCTTGTCAATAATTTAAAAATGATATGAATTCTATTGAATTATTAAGGAGAAATTTCTAAGATATGTTACCAATTTAATCGTCTGAATAAAAGAAAGAGAATAATTCTCAACTATATTGTCTATTTAAATAAAGATAATTTTCCTTCAATAAATCTCAACAACGTATCAAGTCGTACTATCATAATTGAGTCACATAAAACCAGCGGTGTGGTAGCATTACACGCAGTTGTGAAACTCATATCTGTCCGCAGTAATTGTCGCCGGTGATGGCGTAGCTCTCTCTAATGTTGGACCACGTCAGTAATAGGTTCGGATGTAGGGCCCAGCCTTTCTATAAACATTCCATGTATTCGTTACGAGGTTTACAGTTTATATCTTAGAGAAAAACTTTATACAGTTTCTAGTCTAATTTGAACATTTGTGTTAATGGTCACTGCGCTGCGCTTATGATATTCTTCAAAAACACCTTAATCAATACGAGAGAAATCTAATCCGACGCTCAATTTACGATATTAGCAAGTTTAAACAGGCTAACATAACACTTTTTAACTTTAATATATTACTGGCTGCATCCTGACATGCTTCGATGTGGCACATTGTGGTAGTGTTGATTAGAAATGACCTTAAAAGAGGGTTGTATGTACACTCAAAATTTGAGCGCAATTAATATTTAATAATTTATCTAGAAATTATATAACACATATACACTGTAGATAATCAGTGTCTAGAAGACAGAGCTCTATACGCCTAAACTTTCTAGATTACTGTTTTGTGTGGAGACGATTAAAAACAGGGTCCGTCCATGTATTGTTTAAAGTTTAGGCCGGGAAGTGGATAAACAAAATGTCATATTTTATATCGATAACATATGTAATCGAGCCACACAAACATAGCTATGCCATATTAAATTGAAACATTAAAAGAAATCGTTAGCCTTTCTAAGGGACACACAGGTAAATAAATATAACTTTGTACATCATATTGTAAACGTGGATTACGATAACAATAAGTCACATTTTTTAAAATATAAAAACAAATTAACCCTGAATCTCTAAGATGCTGCACTACTCTGTGTGTGCGCGGGAGTCAGTCTCATCTAATTGGCAGTAAAACGCGCCAATTCTGCCGCAGTAATGGCCTCCAAATAAGTATTGTGCACCGTAACCGACCATTTCATTAGATTTTATACATTTTCATTAGTTTTACGACTGTTGTAAATGGTTGATTGGTTTTTAATTAGGCTTCCTCTGCATACGAGTACACCCACGTCTTCATAAATCCATATAGTATTTGTGTCCGTGTGTTCGTAAGTAAGGCAATAATTCTGTTCTTGATTGTGATGCACATAATAATCCGTTATTTTACAATATTTTTGGAAAATCAATCTATAGTAAATCCTTTATCATAAGCTTCCCATGTTAAACAATAATTAGTAAAGTAATTCTGAAAAAAAATAGCTCAAATATTTTCCAAACTTAAATACCCCAGAGCCAAACGCTACTCTTTATGACTTTCTTGAATTTAAACATAATATCTAATATTTTCTAGGATAAATATTTTTACCAAAAAACCATTTATGTAATCGATCTGCTATAGCACACCGTTGGTGGTCTTAAACTTACAAACAGAAGTCATATACAGATAAATGTTTCAGCCATGTGACGAAGAAGGCAGTGTATTACAAGTTTTCGTTTCGTACTGTAGACATTCTCATCTTGTCACATTTTGCTTTTATATTTAACTGCTAATTTACCCATCTAATTTGTCGTTTAATTGATCAGCTCACTATTACAAAGTGCTGAAAATACGTAAATGATATTCTTCTTACTCGTCCGGGGATCCATTGCATACACAATACGCTAGGCGTTAATGTATGAATATGCATTTTATTTACAACCATTCAATAAGAAACTATATTATATCACCATTACTTGTGTCATCACGGTTCAAACTTCATAAAATAACATTTTCAGGAACACATTTATGGAATAAACCTAGATATGTTGCATTCAGAAAAATCTTCAAAAAGTATTTTAATATTATTTACTAGTCTTTTAATCATTAACAAGATACAATTATCATATTTTATTTTCAGCCACACAATTATAGCAAACATATCTTTTAATTTCTCCTCAAAATGTGTTCCCACTGTGTTTTATCATCGTAATAATCAATCTCCCTGCATCGAAAACCGTAAACAATCCACCTACATTATGCCCATAATGCGCAACCTTACATAAGTACCTGGATATTATGCGTGTGTGTGTTTCCAAACGTCCAATAATACGCGGTTATTAAAAACGCGTAGGTAGTGGCCGCGCCCTCGCCGCATTTAGTACAACTTGTAAAAACTTAAATGATTGATATTGACTCATAACTCGTGGTGTCGTTCGCCCACTTCTACTTCATAAATGTACAAAACTGTGACAGTTATGGTACACTTAATTAATTAATATTTAATATACGACGTATTACACAAATGAGTGGATTATTTTTAGATATATTAGCCAAGAAGGACAGATGTTTAGTTATTTAGTAATATTTTATACATTATAATGTTAATATTATAAAATATCGACAAAATTAAATGAGGTGGTAATGTAATTAAATATAATTGACGAATAGATAATCAATAGCTTTATACTTTCGGCTTAAAGCTATGACATGTGTAAATCTTCTATCTATAGCGAAAAGACATTAATTCCTATAAAACGCGATAGCTTACCACTCACCACCCTGTGCTTAGGAAAGTCTCAGGAAATGCCGGCGCCTTCTAACTGTAAAGTCCGCAAGTGGAAACTATCTGTGAATGATTTACTTGACTGCCTCGGTGGTGCAGTGGTAGCGTACGCGACTGCTGTCCATGAATCTCGAGTTCGAATCCTGGGTCGGTACAAATGTTTGTACGATCTGCAAATATTTGTTTCGAAGTTTGAGTGTTTTCTATGAATAATATATATGAATCTACAAAAAGAGTATATATATGTAATAATATCAATTGTCTAGTACCCAACCAAGCAGAGCTTATACTATATAAGCTATGCTTAGTTTGGGACTAAACGGCGTTGTGTGTTAAAAGGTACGAAAATATTGGTTTATTTATTATTATTTTAAAATAAATATAATTTATCAAGTAATATAATAATTTTATTTTATTATTTATTAGATGTGCAATGGTACTCTATATTCTATTCATATGAAATTCAAAAGATGCTTGTCAGGGGAGAATATATTCTAAATCTGAAAGTAAATGCACAGTTTAATGATGAGAAAATTAAATGTGAGTCAGCCAGTAAAGTGCTACTCGCTCACTCAATTAATTTTAAAGTAATGTCTACATATAAAATATTACTATGCAAGCTCAATTTGTATAAAGAAAGTCATGATTAAAACTTTTATAACTGAACAAACTAATTCTTATACGATCTTGAATTTAATCGAGTAAATGCTGTTTACATAGTACTCATATTTAATAGTGTATAGTATTTAATCGACTAACTATTAGTATTTAGTTCTGTTATCACATAAATAGCGCTAACTCCAGTGTTGTTGATATCCAATGTCCACTGTTTCAAACCATGGATGTTGTAATCGCTGGAGATTAAGTGTCCGCGTGCGTAGTTGCTTCGCGGTTGTTGCTAGACGATAGGGAGAGTGACACACGTCACCGCTCAACCTCAGCTGGGCCACGTGCTTGATTGGAACTTTATTGTCAACTCCATTAAACAACTATAAATCATATTACCTTACACATAAAACACGAAATGCGATAAAGCAAGAAATGGATAAATGATGTTTTGGCAATGAAACCAGATAAGCCGCGTTACTGTCACAATATTAAAGCTAATCCGATTATATATATAGTAATCTCGTGAAACGTAACGATTTAAATCAATTAGGCCACCGTTGAAAGCTCTTGAGTATCAAATTGTGAGATTATCGTGAAAAGATACACTTGCCAGTTAAAATTAGATTAGGATATACAAGACAGTTGTCGGCACATGCAGCAGGTGGTAACAAAAGTATAGACTTAAAACTAAAGGTACAGGTTACTTGTTTCTCTTCTTAGTGTACAATCAGCCGGGGGTTTCAATTACTAAAAATTACAATTATTAAAAATCGTTGTAACATCACTTTAAGAAAACGTTCCACCTCCATTTGTTTGAAACTTATGAGATAAATGACAGCTTAATAAGTTGCAGTTTTTAAGGATGATAGTGACGGAGGATTTAGAACCCGCAAATAATAAGTCGCAAGCTACTGCCTTAAACAGTACACTTTATTGTAGGTTTGACATATTAATTTTGAATATTACGTGCGAAACCACATAGTCTTTTTGTTGAAGCACGTTGAAGTTATGTAAGTATTGGCATAAAATTTTAGTGGTCAAAACTTTGGTAAGTGAAACAAATACAAAATCTGTGTAATGTGATTTGATCTAGATCTGTGCGCCGCAGTGACATAATAATGAGATGAACATAACATCACAACGCTCATTTTGATTCGTCGCGCAGCCTCCCTTGCGACACGCGCTTGTTAGCGGGGCCATCTGTGCACTTTGCTCTATTAGCCTTTGATAAATAACCGCTATAATAGCACTTTTAATTTGTTGTTCGACTTCAATTGAGTTTTTTTTCCCATAAAGATACAGTAATAATTGTATTTTTATAGTATATATTATTTAGACATCGAGTTTTCATTATTTTACAATTATTATTAGGTTGTAAATTGTTTTTTTTTTAATATTTTATTTTAGTGGCCAACAGTGGATTGGTGTGGACTTTAATCACCTATTATACATTGTATAAAAAGTGTTTATATTTATTATTTTAACGATAGTTTCCTTATTTGTCAAATAAAGAAATATATATCTCTAATAT
Organism: Hyphantria cunea; assembly: GCA_003709505.1. Taxonomy (NCBI): domain Eukaryota; kingdom Metazoa; phylum Arthropoda; class Insecta; order Lepidoptera; family Erebidae; genus Hyphantria; species Hyphantria cunea. The sequence continues at coordinate 636,414 of PKRV01001992.1, forward strand.
TTAAGAAATATTAAAAATATACCTTTAAAGCAATTTCTTACAACAGAAATGAGTTTTATTAAATAAATAAGGTATTATCATATTATTACAAAGTTATTAAAGTTGCTGATAGTTATAATTAAGAAATTTAATGTAAGTAATGTCTCCCATTAATTTGGGTTTTCAAATTACAAAAGCTACACACCCAATGTAATCCGCTAAATTTATTCAAGAACACTAAATTGATTAGTAATAAATAAGATCGCAAACTCGTTACCAATTTAAAACGAAACGGTTCACGTCAAGCGCCGCAAATTGTCGCATAACTCAAGCCCACGGTAGTTTCAACATCTTTATAGTGGACAAAAGAGCGTGTGTTTGTGATCGTATGTTATATCGCCGTGAATGATCCGGACTTAATGAAGATGGAATCAGTTATAAATAATGTCAAACCACATCGTAAACAAATCAACACGGCTATTGGCTTCATCAATCGAACTTAAGGCCACGCGCACACTCACGAATTCTATTGACTTACACAATATATCGATGAATTTTTTAGGTAACAGATAAAAATATGGGATGCAGGTGTTTTATGTGCTTACGCATTTTTGTGTCATATTTTATTGCAAAATTTATGATAGGTCGTTGAGATGTAGTAAGTTGGTACAGCAAAAAACGAGAATCTTTATAAAAATAATAAAATTATTTAATATTTTTAAGTGTAAATATTGGTATTGAATATTTTTCTGTAAAAGCTGATCTCCAAACTACTTACTTTTTTACTACTACTTAAAGCTGCAACCTACTTATTGCTGCAATTGGAAAGGTATTTAAAAATGGCATTTTACATAGAGAGAGAACATAAAAGTGTACTTTATTAATAATACTTAACACTAATTTAATCGAAAAATGTAATACAAAATTCCTAGAGATGATAAGACGCGCAAATTGACATATCGCCAGTCGAAGTTTTTGCGCATGTTAACGGTGACCTTAACGGTGCTTGCACACTCGCACAGAGACAGGTTTGCCGACGAGTAAAATGCACTGCTGGCAGTAGTACTCGAATAACTTTTATCGAAAACTGGAACTATGGAAAATAATTAAGAAACTAGTTTCAAGTTACAAATAATGTCAATTCATATTAATTATAGGACCGATGGTCACTCAATTACGTCTGCTCATTTCCTCTTTCCTTTTTTCCGCTTGTTGAAAAACCAGCATTTAAAAGAAAAAGACAGATTGGAACTGCTTCTAAACGGATGAGATACAGTCAATGGTGGGCTCACTAAATATGTATATACATATGGTAATTGTAGCCTCATGTCTATATCCTACTTGTGCTATAATGGGTATCATGACCCAATATCTCCTTTTTGGGTGTGAATATTATTCAGTGAACAACATCAGGACTATTCATTGAGGTCTTAGGTCGTTCTGTGTATTCCAGGATGTTATAATAAATAATAAAAATATATAAATAAATATTTCGGCCATCTAACACACAACGCCATCTAGTCCCAAGCTAAGCATAGCTTGTGTTATGGGTACTAAACAACTGGGTCCGGATGGCGTAAGAAAGCGGTTCCCGGATCCCTCCCTTCTCAGGCGCAGAGTGGCACACCGTGGTGGTTTAGTGGGTAGTCTGGCGAGTCAGTCAGGAGTCCCACACGAAGCGAACCCCTTGTACCCGCGGGGGGGGAGCGAAGTGCGTAAAGGCATTCCACCACGTCAAAAAAAAAAAAAAAAATGGGTACTAAACAACTGATAAAATAAATATACTTTTTATTTGTAAATAAATACTTATTACACGTAGAAAACACCCAAACTCCGAAACAAATATTTGCAGATCATTCAAACATTTGGTCCGACCAGCATGCACAGCAGTCACATACGTTACCACTACCCGAGCGAGGCAGTTATTGTATACCCTTACGTTTTCTATATATGCGTCAGTGATTAGAAACTTGATAAACTGGGACACCTTAGACATGTATGTGAGCTTGTTATGAAAACTACCGTAACTATAAATCCGACATTTTAATTATATCACTTTCATAAAAAAAATCAACCAATAACGAGAGGTATTCTCCTGTTAAGGCAACGCAGCGAGATCTCTAAAACTAAGCTCACCTATTGTTGTTTCTGATTAATTATAGCAATATGCAACAATAAGAACAACGTGACACACTTTCCAAACTATAACTCAAACATGTGTTACAGTTTACTGAATACTGCAGCAACAAATTTCGTTAAGATAAAGTCAGCGGTTGTCTCATAAATTTGCGCTTATGTTTGCAAGAAATATTGAGGTGCTAGTTTCAATTATCGTTTTGCATAAATGGTTATTTCATAAAAGTACGACACCTTTGTGACAAGCTTGTTTTCTATTTCATTTCCAATTGTGTTAATCTTTATCAAGAATTCAAATTAATCTAAAAATCGATTAGTATAACCTTTATAATATATACAGAGATGTAGAGATTTCTTTATTAATTTTCTAAAACTTTTGCTCGTTAACTGATAAACTTGTTTTATCATTAAAATAGAATAAATGTTACTCAAAAAACCGAAGTTTATAGAACATCACTCATCGAAAACAAGCCAACTTCTCGAGATAATAACTCGAATCGAAGGACATGACACAAGAGAAGCCATGAGTAAAAAACAGCAAGTAATAAAACTATAATTAGGCATTTCAAGCTTAAGAACCATGTCCGCTATATATAATTTCCAAATAAAAAATATTGGAATATAAAAACAGGACGAGTTGAAAGCTAGTAATAATATTGTCAGAAGCTGAACCACGATCGAATTCAAATAAAAGCTACCAATTATACATGTAATTCGTTTCGACAAAAAATATATTATCTACATTCGTGGCGTGTCCAAACGTGATTAATTTCATTAATTTATAGGTTTTATTTAATTTAAAACTTGTTCTCTTTTCGACTGGTAACGAAGCTGGACTGGTAAACAGTATGTATCTTAAAGTTTTTCCTTTTTTTAATGTAAGACACTGCCAAAATTACTCTTCTCTGAATAATCGAAAGCAGAAGCAGTGATGGTCGCTATAATTATTGCGAATGCATACATACAGCATGGTGACACATATCATGGCGGCCAAGTGATGGTTCTTCAACTTTAGGCCTCCGGTCTCGCATTCACCAATGAAACACGACAGTACGAACGCTGTGATTTTACAGTTAACTTTTATTTTACTTTTTACTATATCTAGTTGGAATTTCATCAGCCCTGTTACGCCACATTGTTGGTAGTTTAAAGATTTCGAAGTTCAATAGATAATATAACATTGAAGCAATCGATAAAGCCGTTTAAAAATTTTTTGTCTCACTTTCGCAATGGAGGACAGAATAAACATATTTTAGAGTGAAGACAATTAAAGAGATTTGTATTAATTGAAACTAATTTATCCTATTTTAACAGTATAATTTACCTGGGTATTTCTTTGTCTCCTACCCGATAGTGGCCGAATAACCTTTGCATTTCATGTAAGAAGTCTTTATTAATATAGTCCTTTATATCATCAGTGGTTTTGTTGCTGATAGTTCTAAACTTATTTTAAATGTAATACTGGCTGTTAATATTTTTTTATTCGGAACAATTAGAAGAGAAGAAGAATTTACCATCAGATCAAATGTCGAAATTCGATGATGTAATAAGATAAATTTCAAGTTGTTTTTATATAAAAATATAAACTTAAAAAAAATATTAAAAATAATCTTTGAAAATTGGGCTAGAAATGTGATTATTTATTTTTCGCTGCACGTGGATCGAGGCACTTAGTGCTTCATGATTCGTATGTAGGTAAGTGTAATAATGATGACAGCTTTCACATTATTAACATCAACATCATCAACAGCCTTTAATGTGCTACACCACACCTCGCCAAATTTTCCTTTTCCCAGTGCTGTCTTACGTAGTTTGCTTCATTAGTGAGCTCTTACTTCAATCGTGGAATGATAAGGGGCGGCGACGCTCCATATTCTTTTCATTCCTGCACCACACTGATGATGTGATTGTTGTTGATGTGTGTGTCATGATGTGAAGTTGACGGAATACGAACGGTGATAATATTGTTCAAGAACTGATCACCGTTTCTCAGCGTCTTATCGAGCTTAGAAATCTGATTATTTATATACTGATAATAATATACTGCTGCATAGACCTCTCTTCAGAAAAGACCTCTTATTTTACTTTGAGAGTCATATATTTGATGAATGGAAAGTCGACTGAGAGTTATTTCCGATGGAGTTTATATCGAAACAACTTTTTATCGATAAAGGCTTCTTCGACTGAACGGTTCATCGAATATTTGTGTATCGAATAAATGATTTTTCGAATGAGTTTTAGTTCAACAGGAACCTTCCTCACTATGATGCTATGCGAATCATAGTAAATAAAGAGCAATTCTGTAAAAGCCAACTAACCAATTATTTTTCTAAGTTTCAAAATATACGGGAGGCACGTTACCTCGCAATAATTAGACTTCATTGATTAGGTGTGTATGAAATAATAATACCACATTTATTATTTCCATTTTTGTTTCATTATTTAAACATATAAGAACTAAAAATCATTCGAATACTGATACTAAATGATTTTACTTCGAGAGAAGTAAAATTAAGGACCCGATTTAGACCAATATACCATCCTGACATCATATATAAATCTTCTAACAGCGTCAAAGAGCACAAACATTTCATTATTGTTATTGTTTGCAAAAGTGTCTTTCTAACTTGATTTCAGACATAATTCATTATCCGGCGCGTGAGGTTGTAACGCTTTGTTGTCAGGATGTGTTTGATGTTCCAGATAGTGTTTTGGACCCCTGTCACTATCATTTTTGGCATTTTCTTATACATGTACGTATCAATTTGTCTGTATTATATTCCTGTTTAAAGTACTAGGTAGTGATCATTAAATTAGTATGTTGTACCGGGTGGTCACGCCGCATTGTCTGCAATCATTGTGATTGCAGACAATGCGTGTATGGTGTATGGTGACCAGTACTCTTGGATTCTGCTTATGCTTTCCTTCAGGCACAGCGGAGTTACTTTAGCAAACCCGTATATAAACAGGCTATTAATTAAATAATAAAATAATAAAAGTCGACTGCATCAATATCATATATAAAACATGTAAGTTATATATATATATATATAAAATTCTTTATTTTGATATTACATTCTTTATTTTGAAATCATTTTTTGAGATTACTTTTGACTCCAAGAATCTATAATTTTGTTTTTTTTTTAACTCTGATGTACCCAGTGTCTCTCGACTAAGGCGAATCTATTGACACTACTTACATAAAATACTACAAGTCAAGCATTAACGTCATAATTGCGCTTCATCACCGTGTAGTCCAGTCAGGTTGACAGCCAAAAGTTTGCTTCATCGAATTCTCTAAACGCCGATTAGTAGATTTGCCATTTGGTATTAAGTGTACATACATCAACAATGTAAATACAGAAAGACTTATAACAATATAAACTAAAAAGAATAAGTACATCACATACCACTTTATAAACCACAGATGTTGCTGTTCTGTCAACGAGTATGGGTGACTTCCGCGCCACGAACTCCTCCGAAGAACCTCACGATAATTGTGCCGCTCCATGTTTAACTGATAATAAAGGCTTGATTTAAATGCAGTTCCTTTTTCTATTTTATGTAGCTTAGTTCTTAACAAACAAGACAAGAAAAAAGCGTACTTTTTAAAAGGCCGGCTACTCACTTGTGACGCCTCAGGTATTGCGGGTGTCCACAGACGGAGGTAATAGCTTACCATAAGGATCGTATGCTCGTTTGCTAAAACATAAACCAAACTATTATTATTGTGTGCTACCTATCCCATGAAATGACGAAACTTGGTCATAGTTTCAATGGGAAATGAATACTACGATATTTTCATTATTACGGAAACGAGAGTAGCATTCAGCTTGAGCCACCGTAGAGGGGACCTGTTGGGGCAGTTTAATTGCGGCGGTAGGAGTTGGCTCCTACGGGTCCACACTACGTAGTGATTGAACTGATAAATTCTTTTGGCGCGGATAGAACCTAGTTGCTTTAAGTCGCTGCGCAAAAGTGTCGCCTGTTGCTGCTACAGGTCACTAGTAACCGTAGCTTCTGTGACTGGTTGCGGTAACCGGATATAGTTACCGGTCGCTAATCTGGCCACAGTTCGTCGTTTGTATTTCGTTAGTCTCACAATGGACGTCGTGGATGGCTTGTATCGCACACAGGAAATGGACACCGAATGCGACTCTCCGTTTGCGCAGCTCAGTAAGGATATTTGTTAATATTGATTGTGCCTTCAATTGACGACTCTGTTTCCAGTTACCGACACCGAACAGTTTTTGGTCGTCATGAATATGTATTAAGTGATAGCAACTGGACACAAAAAATGATTACGTGTGTGCAGTACGGGTTCTTTAGAAATGAAATATTCATCGGTAGCTTGTATCTGACACAGACCACAAAAGTGTCCACGTTTGCGACCTGCTCTAAAACACTTTAACCCGGCTACGTAAAAACTTTGCCTTCCTTTTAAGTTCGAAGTAGTCGGGTAAAAAGACCTCGGGTACAGTAATACAATGCTTTTCAGAAAAAAGTATTCTTAAACGTTTGACTATCTGTGATGGTGACGTGACCTCATTATTCTAGGACTTTCATCATTATGAATAAAAAATCGTCAATATTAAGTTTACGACCATAAGAACCCATATACAATTATAACACTCTAACGTTTGGTTTGTGTAAGCTTAAGAAACGGATTCATTGTTCTTAATGTTTTCGACTGAGCTTTCAAATTTAACTTAATTTGAGCAAATCTGTATTGTTTATGTAATTAAAGACAAACCTAATTTACCTTGCGAGAACCACGCTTCGGCATGGGCTGGCTCGAACGGAGTGATAATACAACTTCTTAAAAAACAAATAACGCCTGCGCTATGTTTCACCGAGTGAGTGAGGATTATATAATAGTATAATAGTTAAACTGAATACCTCGGTGGTGCATTGGTAGCGTACGCGTCTGATGTGCATGAAGTCTTGGGTTCGATTCCCGGATCGGATCAAATGTTTGTGTGAATTTTAGATGTTTTCTAATTGAAACATGTAAATATTTACAAAAAAAAGTATAACTGTATTTAAATCAGTTGTCTAGTACATACTATACAAGCTCTGCTTAGTTTCGGACTAGATGGCGTTGTATGTCAGCATTCCGAAATTGACCTAACAAATAAAAAAAATGAAGTGTCTGTTATTAATATTTAAAGCATATATTATGTATATACTTTTAAAAAAACTGTCTGGCTGCTAACATTCCTTTTCTTCTTCAAACCACAGAGCTCTTACCACAAATATCGTCAAAACCTGTCATGCACAATAATCTCCATGTCATAATCCATTTACAAAGCCACTTAACAAAATTTCAAGTTTATAATCTGAAGAATTTGGTTTAGATTTTGAAAGTGATACGTAAAACATGAAACTTATTTTTGTTTTGTTTTAATATTATCTTAAAACCTGGTTGTAACGATACACAGTGTGAAACTAGCAGGAAAGCTGGGCAAATACAACAATGTTTCCAAACTGAAGAATAAACTTGCTGATTATAAATAATTAGATACAGGAATTTAAATCAGAAAATTACTGTGTTTCCTGGATTAAGAAAATCGGAACTCAGACAAAATTTGTTTCAATTTAAACTTTATGCCAAAACATTTGGAATATCAAAAATGTTGTGTTTTAACACGCTTGGGGTGATGATTCTCCTAGTTGTCGGCTGCGTCCCTATCTGTTTTAAATACTATGTACCCCATGATCATCCTGTGCAAAATTGTAACATGTGAATATGAACGCAGTATGAGCCACCAGATGACGTTTATCCTCTTTGTGTAATTGCATGGCTTGAAAATGGTTCCAACCTGTTATATCTAAACTTTATTATTTAGAAAAATCGGGTAAATTATCATGTGAAAATCTATGACAGGAACCAATTTAACCACTTAAGTTATATTAAAACAATCTGCTTATGAATTGTACGAATTTATTTAGTAACCGTGTAAGTAAGTGGCTTTTAGTTTACAGGTGTATTTGTACGGTAACCGTAAAAACCGGGTGACACCGCTTCTATGAATCTTACATCTGTTATATGCTGTATCGTGCTTATCTGATACTAAAGAGTTAAAATAGAAATTAATTATAATATCTTTTTTAAAATCATTTTGAATTGTATTGCAAGGAATTGGTAATAAGTATTTTAATTGTTTACCACACATATTTCATACAACTCGTTTATCTTGAGCGTTTTTTCCAAATGATGTTCGAAATTCTTATGATTTTTGTAGCGAGAATCCAGGCGCTCATAGCCCAGTTGCACTCGGTGATTAGAAACAATCATCGAGGGTAAGCAACGATGGCGCGGTCAGTACCTGGTTGGGTGACCGCTGGTGGCATGTTACCATGAGCGTCTCCGTGATTCGGAGGTCACGTTAAGCAGTCGGTCCCGGTTGTTATCATACGATAACAGTCGTGAAGCTTAGCTGGAGGCCTTCGGGTGGCTTAAAAACATCCAACGGCAAGATTTACGTAGCCACAACGTATTCTTGCCAGTCCCCAACCCGCACTTGGCCAGCGTGGGGACGTATGGCCTTAACCCTCTCCTGAGAGGAGACCCGAGCCCAGCAGTGGGACGTTATGGGTTGTTGTTTAATCCAGTTTTCCTAAAACGGGGCGTGGTACGATCTGGGGAAGCCAAAAAGCGGCACGGCCGTACCATCCCTTTCAAGAAGCAGTTCAGGCCATTTTCGACTCCATATAACTTTGTTGTGGATAAATTGAACGAATTTTCAGGAACCTAGTAGGCATTTTGTAAACACAGTATATTTCAAATTTCAACTTTTTACGGTAAATGAACTGAGTGGCTTGGTTATTTATCTAGTTTGTTTTTGATGTCATTTCGTATATCCTATACTCATATAGGTATAACAACTTCGCTTTACGACAAAAGAGTATAAAGTAACAATTTATATCAATTCGTTAAGTATTTTAACAGGTTACAATAATAACAAAAGAACAATAAATCATTCATATACTTTTTAACATACTGTAAACAAAAACTATCAAATATGCCGAATGTCCAACAAACTACTAAACCAAATGAATACTTCTCATCTTCTGCAGTATTTTTCTTCATATATTCCCTAAGTAACTCTTTTGCAACACTTTTCCTTACTTAACTCTTTCCATCCATCAAAAGCAGAACGTTTATCTGGATAGAATTTAAGACTATATCTTTAACTGTAATTTTGATAAAGGGAACGCGAAAATATTGATTACATTTAACAACTGCAATATAACTGGCAGTCAGTACTATTGCTCTTAACCATTTAAGTGACACCAGATTGACAACAAGGTGTCAGTTTTAACGTCTATCAAAATTTGATGTAATAAGTTAGATTGGGTATATTTTTAAAAAACCTAATACTTTAAAAATATCAAAAATACACACCGCAGAAATGGTTATTCTCTTTTGATTTATGTCTTCTGCATGCGGGTTGCAGAATAATTACTTCGATTCGGCCAGTTAAGAACAAGATTTTTTTTGTAAAGGATTTAGGTATTCCACTAGGTCTTAAGCATATTCGCTGCTGGCTATTATTTAGTGTAACGCAATGTTTACCTATTTCAGACCCGCTTCCCAGACACTCAATTAAATTCAACAAGTTATCAAATTGATGACGCTAGCTTGATATTTAGGAAACATGATTTGCGTGAACACATGCATCGTGCTTGCCGTGCTGGTCATAATGTACGTTTCTCTTTGTGAATGCTACTTTAGTTATTACAATCATAAAACAATGTGTGGAGAAAACGATGGAAAAATTCAATTGATCTCTTCCACACATTAGGAAATCTTGGACTTATGGCAGATCAGTGTTGATCCCGTTGTTCAATTCATTTTGATTCTTAAGTTAGGTCTGCTCTGACTTTTTTATAGATGGATTGAAAAATAACGATAAAATATTATTCAAATTAATTGCCTACAGGTTCACTGTTTATTGCACCAAACGTAAGCGCTTGTGTTGAGGTGCTGAAGCGAGTGTCGTTGTGCCGCTGAGTGTCTTCGTAGGTGTGCTGTTATGTCAAATTAATTAAAAAGCTTATTTACATGACTCGATAAATTATTAGTTCTTTTATTTTCCTGTCGATGGCGTTGTCTGTTAAAATGTCCTAAAATATTTATATTATATTTATATATTTAATGGTTTCTAATGATTGATGTGTCACGACTTTTTGAAAGTTTGCCTATAAGTCTCATTTCATTTAATTGCCTGCTTAATTTTGTAAACGACAAACATGTAAAATTTTATTTATACCCTCGGTTGTCGGCACTTGATGGAACTTGTTGTAATACATTCTGAAATCAAACACACTTATTTATTTCTCTATATTTTATACATACAATTACATTTACACCTGACTGGGTTCGTCATTATGGCATCATCAAAGGTTATTGGATACAAATTATATTTTTAACCTTTAACCTTTAGTGATAACTGGAATAAGTACAAGTGTGTTTGATTTTAGAATGTAATGTAAAATGAAGCCTGCGTCTATATCAAGCTTTGAGTGTCTCGTTTATAATTTTGAGATCAGTCCAGTGTTTACGCACATTGAAGGCTTACAGTCTGCTTCAAAACTTTATATCTATTGCGCCGTTAAAATCTCACGCAGATTTTGTTTTTTTTTATATTATGATATAGGATTCAAAGAAACAAGGGGCTTAATTGATGGTTGTGGCCATCATCTAAGTATTTATTTACGAATAAAAGTATGATATGTATTTATATTAGTTGTTTAGTACCCATAATACAAGCTTTGCCTAGCTTGCGTGACTAGATGGCGTGTGGAAATATTTATTTATCTTTTATTTTGGTGATCAATTCTAGTAAACTTTCGAGAATTAAATCATTAAGTGGGATTTAAAATCGGAGTTTGATTTTGCAAAGAACTACTCTTACTAACCACAGAGGTCACGTGACTAGCACCATACTTCGAAATAAACAGTCTCCATACTGATATCTATTTACAATCACATCTATTTTCACAAACTGAGCGAAATATTCTTTTATGTTGTAAATTAACCACGTTCTTACAATACTCCATGCTGCTACAAACCACTCGAAACTTGACATTATATTTCGTCGCTCTTGAATAATTTAAAACGGCTAACGATAGCTGACATTAAATCATACTTCCTAACAATATATTGCAAAATCTTTTTTTTTTATTTTACCATGCCTCCAAAGGCTCCTAAACTATGACAATGTAATTATAAATATATACTAAGCATCATGCCACTTATAATTAAGCACAGCTTGTAGTATACATCACATTACAATAACATGTACAAAAAATACTTGTAAAATATATGTCGTATTTCTAAACGCAATGGACACTGTGACGTATTTGGTGGGTAAGGGAAACGGCTCTCGCAATCGAATGACCTTCTCATAAAGGTGACTGCACTCATCATGAATGGCTTCTCAGATTGAAGGTTTGTATATTTTTCTAACGGTACCTACTCTGGTTCGTAACTAGATGTATTATTACATCAATTGAACAACTATTTGATTGCTGTGTATGTAATGGGAATGAAAACATTAAAATATTACGGTGTGCTACAGGAAGCGAAGCTATACCTCAGTATACATATACGCCTAATAAAGTACCTATAATAAAAATAAAAATACTAGACACAGAAGTGTTAAGTAAATTCTTGAAACTTTTCAGTAGTTCAGTAGTATGATACTTGTGTGACATAATGGTTATCAACAATATTTTGCCACCTCATCAGTTGGACATCCTTAGAAAGGAACTTTTGGCCTCATAAACCACGCTAGTCAAGCGGTATTGTACAGAAATCGATTCGATTTTCTTACAACAGTGCTATTGCCCTGCGTAGTTTAGGTAACCACGAGTTGTCCAGGGACGGAGACCGATATTATGGTACTTATTTCTATTCCAAATTCTGAAATAGAATTCTTCGAGAACGTTAATATGAAACTAATTACTCATGGCCACCGTTAATTGACTTCACGTAGTTCGAGCGTTTTATATTTGTTCCAATTTAATTTTATGATCGCTTTAAACAATAATATTGAGTTGCGCTCTGGTACATCTTCGCACAAGAATCTATGACATTTTGTTGCCAAAAGGAAACATTTTATGGACTCGAGTTTATGGCTTGAAATCTGCTAACTGAAACAAGAAATCTGGTTGCAATCATCATCAGCCTATCGCAGTCCACTGCTGGATATAGGCCTCTCCAATTCACGACACTTAGTTCGATTTATGGCTTCTCGCATCCAGCTCCTGCCAGCCGTCTTGCGCAAATCATCGCTCCACCTGGCCTGTGGACGTCCTACACTACGTTAATATTCTAATTCCAATAATTATTCTGAAATTGGGATGACTAAAAAATCTAACTGCAAATTATAACTATTTCTAAATGTCAAACCAATTTTGAAATGAAACAAAGGAAATGTATTTTTAAAGTATTTTTTTATTAATCCAGCATAATGAGGCAACGATGGTAGAATTTGTCGAGTTAATGTTTCTTAACCTTAACGACCCTGTGAACGCTCGTCCAGACAGCAATACCTGTAATGACAGGACAAAATATAAGTTTTTTTTTATGTATGGGCCTGCCAAAATGACTCTTACTGTGCCCGATGGAAAGCATAAAAGATATAAGCATAAAGAAACCGAAACAGGTCACCATACTAATTGCAAAGGCAGACAATGCTTCAATGCACCGTGTTGTCCCGCACGATGGCGGTATTGTGACGCTTCCGAATCATTATGCCTCCGGCCTCGCACTCACCAACGAAACACGACAGCACGAATGCTGACACTTTATCGGTCGAGCTGGCTCGTTCGTGCTGAAACCAGCGTACCTCTACTACCTGAAGTGCAACGTAAACGTGGACTAGATTACGACTTATAGAAACTATCGTCAAAGGTGCTATATCAGTGAACTTTGGCTGACTAATATCACAACAATGATATCTCTTAGGTATATTGGACTAGTAACTGTACAAAATATAATTTCTGACATATTCTCCGAGGTTACTAACAACACCATAAGAAATCCCATATAGTAGACAACAGAAACACGGAGTAACTGACGAGAGGAAAAGCTGTTTTTGTAACAAATATACTTGTGATATGGATGTTTTTATAATGGCGTTTTAAATCAACTTTTCAATACCTGTTGCGGAAAAAAATATTCTACTTGATACATGTCAACCTTAAGATATCTCCTTCTTGAACTTAAATTATATAAAAACTTATAGAGTTATTTTCTTTATTAGTCGCATATAAACGATATTTATTTTTGAAATTAAATCTTTACAGACATTTTCACATGCCGGACTAGTACAATATTACTTAATCTATATAGATATCTATAAGAACTCTAGGTAAATTATATTCTTTATTTATACTTATTATTTTTCTTACATATCTTTGCAGCCACCGAATTTAGTTCTGTATCGCCCTAAGAGCGACTGATGGGCAATACCCATCACTCAGAATGACTCCGCTTTTACGACATTTACGTACCAAAAATAAAGAAATAAAATAAATAAATAATACTAACTATGTTTCAACGTAAATGTGATACAAGTAGTAACGTACACGAGACACGCCAGTAACAGCAAAGAGCAGGCAGGCACTACCAACATAATAGTCGCAAAGATACACATCCTGATAGCTGAGCGCGCCCCCACCACCTCGCCTTCAATTTAACCCCTGCAATAAACAGTTCAATTTTAATGAATAAATTTAAATCTATCCATCGTCTAATATTCTTAAATAATTAACTTTAAAAAATCATGCTAAGAAGTTTTTAATTAAATATGGCAAACGGGCAGACATATCGCCTGATGGTAAGCGATTACCGATGCCTATGGACAACCGTAACACCAGAGGCGTCACAAGTGTGTTGCTGGCCATTGTGAGATAGGGAGGAGGGACGGGAGTAGGGGTTGAGTTAAGGGCCTCAGGTGTCTGCACTCGCTCGGTGAAACAAAGCGCAAGCACTGTTTCACACCGGTTTTCTGCGAGTCCGTGGTATCTGGTCTCCGGTCGAGCCGGCCAAAGCACAGGTCTCCCACGGTAAATGATTTACTCCACTGATGTAATAAGTTATTTATTCCGGCCGTCGAAAGAAAGTACGTGTATCTCTTGGACATATGTCCAGTCGTGGATTATTGTAGGCTGGTGTAGCATTTTTGTACCTACGTACGAGTTACCATGCGACTAAGAACGCCACAATTCGTATACAGGTCCTATTCAAGGTTCACATCGCTTATACGACTAGATTGTTCATTACAAAAGTTTTTTGTGATTTTTTTATAAACAACCTGAAAATACACGCAAAATTTATCCCATGACAATGATTGACAACATGACAGATCGAACAAAGTGATTTGTTACTCTTTGGTGACATATAGGCGATATTTCTTCCTTGAAATGATAGCAGTAGACTAGAGGTGGTGAATTATTTGGCTTTTGATTTAAAAATATAGAGAAAGATTTTGAGAGAGAAGATTGCTGAATGAATCGTTTTTCTAAAGCCTTAACTTAACTAAATAAAATAATGAATATAGTTTGAAAAAAAACACGTTTAAAAAAGTGATTAACAATAAAAAAAATACAAGTTAAGCTAATTAAATCTTGTCTACAGTACTATGAGTTTGGGCAATTTAGTAAACTCCTTTTATTTTGAATAAAAGAAAAATGACACTATTCCGTTTGTTTTAAATTGTATGTAGAAGACATATATATGTATATATATATATTTCAGACATCTTACACACAACGCCATCTAGACCCAAGTTAAGCAGAGCTTGTATTATGTGTGTTATGCTAGTAAGGCAACTGATATAAATACATATATACTTTTTTTCGTAAATACATATTTATTATAAGTATAAAACACCCAAATTCCGAAACAAATATTTGCTGATCTCATAAATATTTGGTCCGACCCGGGAATCAAACCCGAAACCTCGAGCACAGCAGTCGCATACACTACCACTACACCACCGAGGCAGTCATATTTATAGTGCCCATGGACACAATCAAAATCAAGACTTATAATTGCATTGCCACCATTTGTTTCTCCCTCTCTGTCGTGGAAGCCCAACCTACAACCTGGTTTGAACTCCGGTAACCACACTAACGCGATGAAAAGCAACGAAAGAAATGCCTAGCACTTATTTTCTGTGCGGCCATTTTATCTCACCGGTTTGTCCGGCCCGCTCTGAGTTAATCTTTGTATTACGATTTAAATGTTATAAATAACGAACAAATTAAAAGCCTTGTAGATATAATTACAGTCATTCAATTCCGGATGTCTGTAGAACAGCACGCCTTAAGCAAACAACCATAAATCATAATACACTTACGAAAAGATATATTCGGACTATAATTATTATTTAAATATTGAAGGAACAGTTTATTACATCCAATTATATTAAAAATCAACCTGTCAAGTATATTACGCTGTTTAGAGTTATTAGAATCGTTATCGGGAGATATAATGTACACTTTATGAACTCGTACTTCGCTTGATACTGTAAAAAGGTAAGTACCTTTTTACATTTTATGTGTGTACGGACAAGATTTTTTGTAGATATTTTGGAACTGAGCTACTTTAATTATTATTATAACGTTTCAAAAGTGTCTGAAAAGGACTGCTTAAAATAAAAAAATATTTGAATTTGGTTTTGTAGATAATATACTCAATGAATGAATGTGTTTATATATAACCTATCAAAATATTTAAATAAAAGATAAATTATTCGCGTTTATCTGTGTAAATGAACAAAAATTAGCGGTATGTTTGCTCACGTGTCACAAAAATACTGATCCGATCTTATCACTGACATTAGTATGTTCATTAGATTCAAACAATTTAAGCGTTAAACAGCATGACTACATGAGCCTGTGTGGTCACACTAAACATTATCTACTAATTAGGTGTGTGTGTGTGTTTGATTTATGACCACGATTCGACACAACCTTGTGATTTTGTGTCGATTCGGCTGTAAATTATAACATATTTGATAACATTACATAATTACTATGATTGATGAACCTTATTAACGACTTTATGTTTGACTATTGACATACGTATCTGTTTGTGTATATGTACATAGTAATAATGATATGTATTATGACAGGAAATAAAAAATAATATAAAAGCTTTAATTTATGCTAAGGTTCCTTGCTCAGGTCAACAAAAATACAAGAACTAATAGAAAAAACAGACTTTTGTTGTTGTCTGAAAACTATGATCATTATCTATATCATACTTTTTAATCAAGTGTATATTTAAAAGTGTTAGCTTCGCTTGCAAAAATTAAACATGAATTTATTAATAATCGATAAACACACACGATGCTATTATTTCCTGATAAATAATAATCATAATCAATGCAAAAGCTCCGTACACCACAACCCGCCGCCCGACTCCAAGTCACACCGCCCATATCTGAGCTAATTACATCACACAGTATTAGCTCAGATATCAACGCACCCGTTCATTAGCCCCGTCAAACCCGCCCTTGGCATTTACACCTCGTAATGACTTGCAACACACCGCCTTAAACTTTAAATGTTGTTAAAAATGAACCTAATCTCACACACGGCAGTCAGATTCCAAACTTGATCACTGATAAACATAGTTATGTATTTCTAAATACAAGGCCTAGAAAAATTCGCCCAAAATCGTGCTTATTATAATATACTGTTCCTGTGCGACTTCCACGACTTCTTGCTTAGGAGTTACGATTATCAGAAAATGGATCAACAAACCTGTGGCTGTCGATTGATACTAATTCGAACTAAACTAATAATTCATACGAGAATATACAAAAATACTTCATTGATGGTCCTCATACCCCAAAAGATCTGTGTCTAACCGCTGCCTCTCTCCCTTTGGAGGGACTACTGAAAACCGTTAACAAACTTCTTTCTAGAAATTTAAAACACCCAGGAGGGTTTGCATCTAACACACCGGCTACCCGCAAAAGAAACAAAAACAGTAAATTTATTTCAGTGAGCTATAGTTTAAGAAACAGTGTCCTAAACAGAACGTTCCATAAAAACTAGGCAGCATCATCATCATCATCAGCCTATCGCAGTCCACTGCTGGACATAGGCCTCTCCAATTTCACGCCACTTAGTTCGATCTATGGCTTCTCGCATCCAGCTCCTGCCAGCCGTCTTGCGCAAATCATCGCTCCACCTGGCTTGTGGACGTCCTACACTACGTTTGCCGAGACGCGGTCTCCACTCAAGAACTCGTTTACCCCAACGGTTATCGGTTCTTCGGCAAATGTGGCCAGCCCACTGCCACTTCAGCTTGCTAATCCTGTGGGCTACGTCGATGACCCTGGTTCTTTGTCGGATCATCACTAGGCAGCAATTAGTGTGAAATGGTTTATAACATTCGAGACGCCCCAAAGACCAGGGCACTGTGGCAATCACTAGACAACATCTGAGACACATCGGAGCGTATGATCTTTACACATGTAATTATTAGAATAGATTATACAGCAGGTTGAATATTGTAATTCTCTCTGACACATTTAATTTAATTTTAGACCATTAGTTTCGTGTAGCATTCATGTTTGATCTTTGTTTCGTTTATTTGTATGGACACTAGTTACGATTACACAGGGTCCAAAAAGTCTTAATATTTTACATATTTATTGTATCAATATGTCATTTGTGTTAATGAAATTAAATCAGTTCTAAAGTAACTAAAATAAGCGTTACTTGGTGAAAAATACTTTAAGACATTAATTTGCGTTATGCAAATTATTGTATCTATTTTATTTGTTAAGATGTTTGAATTTAAAACTTCACTCCCATAGCATGCTGCTTGAGAACCAATGCTGCGAGTTCCGATTTCCTTTAAATTTTACTCGATATCAATCGATGTCCGATATTATCCAAATACTCTCAAACTCAGAAAATACGGTCAATATCTTCTTCGCAAAGTACATCATTCGGAATGTAAGCATACCGTGTCACGGTTTGTTTGTCACACATTATTGACGGGACGATATTTCCACGAAATGCTAAGCCTATTCCTGACAGGGAAGCACTAATCATAATTTATTACCGGAACACATTACTACTGGTCATTGGGTCACCGGAGCGCACAGCGTGGATATCTCTAAAAACGTTCCATGTACATATACACGCTAATGATAGATATTCGAGATCTTACAGAAGCTTCTTTAAAAACAAAACTAACAATTCAAATATAAAGTAAAATATATTTTTGACCACACTATATGTTATTGCATGAATGTATTTTAGAAATTTATAGGTATTTATTTAAGAGAGTTGAGAGACTAACACTTTTCATATTATTTATATGTATTATTTATAATATGAAAAGTGTTAGCCTCTCTAGTTAGATGCAGAGTATGCAAAAAAAGATTCTGGTTATAAAGATAATTCATATTTCTAATAATTTGAATAAGCAAAAAAAAACAGAACCTATGACACAAAGAACACTTGAACTGATAACAACAATCTGTGGATGGCAATAAGTGTTGTCCCCCATGGAGATCGGACCCACAACACTCAGAGCGTTAGGAAGCGGCAGCAGCATTGTATAGAGGTACCGCTTAATCCACTACGCTATCCGAGCAGTCAAGTGTGTGTACATCTTAATCAATGGTTCATTGCATCCAGTGCAGTGGAGAAAGTCGGATCTCGTTTGTAATGCTTTTATTTTAAGACCAGTGATATCTTCACTGGTCTTAAAATAATAATAAAATGTCAAGTAAAGCCGGCCATTGTGTGTGTCGTACGGTATTCAATGTCTTAACAATAAACTTAATCTCGGAGAACACGTTAAGGCACATAGATACAAATATTGTAATGTAATACATAATTATAACAAAACCATCTTACTTATATTTAATTCTTTGCCAAGGTCTTGATTAAATGTATACCAAGATTCATCGGCAGCCTTTAACGGTCTACTGCTAGACACACACTTCTCCTCAGAAAGGAGTTTTAGGTTTTAGTTTACATACCAAGATCGCTGAAATTAGAAATGAACACATAAATATGAGATCGAACTAAGTGGCGTGAAATTGGAGAGGCCTATGTCAGTTGACTGCAATTGGCTGATGATGATGATGATGACATAAATATTTCTGAAATTTAACACACAACACCATCTAGTCACAAGCTAAGTAGAGCTTGTGTTATAAGTACTAAACAACTGATATAAATACATATATATTTTTTGTAAATAAAATTTATATATGACATACATAGAAAACACCCAAACTCCGAAACAAGTACTTGCAGATCATATATTTTTATGGATATGCATTTGAATGCAGTTGACAATTGATCGATCTTCCTTTTTTTATTGTTTGGACTATAGCTATTGGCCTCAGTGGCCTCTACAACTTTACGCGGACTATTGGTGAGCGCTGAGGGCTCTCAACCGGTAATTCATTAATTAAGTAACATCGCCCAAGGGCACCCCCTGTGGGGTACGGACCTCGGCTTGGGGCGTTACTGGTGGGCTAGGGCGACTAACTACTGTAATTTTGTTGGAAAGCGTGACGAGTGTTACGGCCCCAGCGGCGGGGTCGAAACCGTGGGCGATTCGTGTTGGCGCGTGCCGCGTACGCTCTACGTTGAGCGATAGTGGTGTCGTCGTCCGGATCCCTAAGCGCATGTTTGGGCCTACGTACGCGTGAGATGGTGCTAGGTGTGTAATCGCTAGCCGCAACCACTAGAGGGTTGGGGTGTGTCGGAACAGAGTCAAAGTGGGTCCGGGAGCACTGTTTTATGAAATGCCTGATGGTCGGCAATCGCAGGTCGATATGAAGTTCGACATTGCGCACCTACCACGATGCTCCCGTAGCCCGGCGCATGAACTTATTTTGTGTGGTCTGAAGCCTATGGATCCTGTGTGTACTAGCGTGTGCGAATACTACACTGCCGTATGTCATGATTGGTCGTACGCATGATGTGTACAACCGGACTTTGTTTTTTAACGATAGCTTAGAACGTGCGTTCAGCAAGCTATGTAACTGACCTAGCACGAAAGCAGCCCGCTTTCGGACTGTTTCGATGTGGGGGCCGAATTTTAGACGATCGTCGAGGATGATGCCGAGATATTTGGCCTGCCTGGCCCAAGGAATAGGCTTGCCTAACATCTTGATCTGGGGGGTTTACTCCAAGGGAGTCAGGTTACGTCGTCTCTTGCGAAACAGGACAGCCTGGCTCTTCTCAGGGTTGACCTCTATCCTCCATTTACGGAATCACGCGCCTAGTGCGTTGGCCGCGGTCTGGAGTTTTTTGGTTATTGATTTGGGGTCTTTACCTGTGTTATATATGGCTGTGTCGTCTGCGAAAAGCGCTGTCTGCACAAACCGATGCTTCGGGATATCGCTGGTATACAGCGTGTATAGGAGGGGTGAGAGTACCGACCCTTGCGGGACGTCGGCGAGGATAGGGTGGGGGAGGACAGTGATCCCTCTACGCGGTAGCGAAAGCTACGGTTTGATAGGTAGTCTCGTAGGACGAGCACGAGCCTGTGGGGCACTCCCATAGTGAAGAGCTTGTAAAGTAAGCCGTTGTGCCATACTTTATCAAACGCTTTCGCTACATCGAAGAAAAGGACCCCTGTGCTTAGGTTGTGTTGGAACCGATCGCTGATGTGCTCAATGATGCGGTGGACTTGATGGGTGTACGAATGTTCGGATCGGAACCCGAATTGCTCGTGAGGAATGAGGTGGGGTTCATCGGCATATGCTTTCAGCCTATTGCAAATTAAGCGCTCATAGATCTTACCTAAACCTTTAAGCAGACTCATCGGTCGATAACTAGATGGCTCGGATTTCGGTTTGCCGGGCTTGGGTATTCCAATGACCACGGCTTCTTTCCACTGTTGAGGAAAGATATTATTGGTGAGCGCTGCGTTAAATATAAATATCAGAAGGACCAAAAGTCTATCGGGAAACAAATATACCGTATGAGCCGGGTGCCTTACAGACGTGTAAGCTCTTGATGTTCGTTTTAACCTCTTCCGGAGTGACTGCCGGAATGTCTTGCTCGTTTGTCGTCGTGGATGGTACCGGGAGGGATGGTACCTCTGCGTTCCACTTCTGCATCAATTGCCGCGATGTGGTTGGGGTCATAGTGTATCGAGCTGGGTGTGCATTGACGCTCCAAGCTGTCCGCTAGGCATTCAGTCTTTTCTATGTCTACAAATGCCGGCGGGAGGTTTGTTCTGTTTAGCGGGGGCATAGAAGTGGTTGTATGTTTTGAGGGATCGAGATAGCTGCCAGAAGGCTGTGTGGTTGGGCTCTAAATTTTTTAGAGTATCGTCCCACATGTCTTGA
Organism: Hyphantria cunea; assembly: GCA_003709505.1. Classification (NCBI taxonomy): domain Eukaryota; kingdom Metazoa; phylum Arthropoda; class Insecta; order Lepidoptera; family Erebidae; genus Hyphantria; species Hyphantria cunea. The sequence continues at coordinate 657,890 of PKRV01001992.1, forward strand.
CGCATTTTGTTGATGCATTGGTTTAACCTTTTCACTCTAGAGTGCGTAATCTAACTCTGTGATCTTCACAGGGATGTCTGTCTTAGGCACGGACAGCGGCGTTTTTCCGTCTCAACAGTTCACGTATGGCGTCGGGCAGCTTCCATCGACGGTCGGACGGCGCTGGTGCCTCCCGAGTGCAATTGTTAACTAACGATTGCACGTGTTCGGTGAGAGAGTCTATCGCCATTGTAGTATCCTCGACGCTAACTATATGGTCGGGTATTCTGTCTAGGTACACAGACGAGGTCGACTCGAGATCTCTCCCGAGTCGGTTCCAGTCCGCGACCCTCTTATTTGGGATGTGACCTGAGTCGATGGGGCCTAGTCGTGAAGCGAACTCTATGACTACAGGCCTGTGGTCTGAGACAAGTTCGTACAACACTTCCAATGAACATAGACGTAGTTTAATGTTCTTTAGTAGTGCCACGTCTAAGATGTCGGATCTGTGAGTTACGTTTGTCGGAAAGTGTGTTGCTTCGATGGGGGTGATAATATCGAAGGTCAGCGCATTCGAGAGCGACTCCAGGGCTCGGCCTCTACCGTTACACATTAATGCCCTGTCTCGTCACTTTACACGTATCTATTTGCAACAGAACGTGGTCTGCGTTGTAGTAAAGGTGGCAACAGCTTGCTTACTGTTTACCTTTCATGAAATACTGACACTATTGAAGTTGAATATGTGACTTTTAAAAAGAGAGGCCATGAGTTGCTTTGCCAGTATTGTTCTCGTAAGACTACGCACTTTGGAGACTGAAAGCTATAGATCGACACAAGAGGGCAGTAGATTTTGGTGTTTTCTTCTCATTTACTTTGACAATCTAATACATTCTGGGGCGTCTATTTGTGTCGATCTATAATTTTTAACTGTAGCTTCAATTTAACAGAAGAAGTGAAGTTCAGAAGTGTCACTTGGTGTTTTAAGGAAATAAATGATTTTTAATTTAATTTAATCATCATTGGTTCGGCAGCTTAAGTAGTAAAGTTATATCCAGGAAGAGCCACGCTTCGGCATGCATGGGCCGGCTTGACCGAAGTGATACCACGGCCTCACAGAAAATCGGTGTGAAACAGCGCCTGCGCTGTGTTATACTAAGTGAGGGAAGATACCCATATCCGAACCCCTCTCCCCATCTCCAAAGGCCGCCTTATGACGCCTTTGGTGTTGCGATCAGGCGATAAGTCTGCTAGTTTGCCCCCTATTCCATAAAAAAACATGAAACTTGCCTACCAACAGTACAATCAAAAACTAAGTCAGTCGTAGTTTATTATCTACTTTTATCTTAGGCAAAACTGCTTAGGAACAGGTGGAATGGCGCATTATATATTGTGCATTAGTCACCGGAGTACACTTCAATTTCAGCATGCGGAATTTCCAGCCGAAAGCTAAAATTAACTGAACCTATATTTGTTCGATTCAATATTAAATCTGTTGGAAGCTTCTAAGCAAATACAATTCATAATATACCGTCACCTTCCAAGGTATACTGAGAGGTCAGAATAGTTTCTGACCTCAACGTGGTGATATCAGCACTCGTCAATAAAAACTAGTGAATGTAGTTGTGCATCATGACATTTGCGTTGTGCACCGCTGGGAGAAGTGAGCAGAGTTCAAGGACACTGTACAAAATAAAATAAGGACAAAAGTATTGTGTCGTCGTTAGGTCGGTAATTTTTCAGATCACCGACGTTTATGTTGAAGGGTTGAATGTTCGTTTTGCTAATATTTCCTAACTTAACACCTCAACCGATCATCAGTCAATGTTGCACGTTATACTATACCTTAAAACAATCTACATTTAAAGAGAACATACCAAATTCGTTTTCATACAAACATAAAACCTAGCAGTTCCCGGAGCCAATCATTATGTCTGGGGTCTAAATTTTTTTGTAGTAATAATACAACCCCTAATTTATGTTATTATAATGCGCCAACAGTCATTTCTTAAAGTACATTTTTTTCCGAAACATGTGAATTTGTATTGTATTTTGAGCTAATGTTTATTTTCAGATCACTTAAATTTATGGTCGATGACAGAATATAAATTGGATAAACTCTCTCTAACTTGCAAATAACTTTATTCTGCCTTGAACCTTGTACGGTAAGTTTATTTTCAACTGCAATTTATATACCCAGCCGTCCCTACCTTTTTATAGACATACGCACGAACTTAAATGGGAACACAATGAGAATAACCTCAGTAGGACAGGATGACATAACACCCATGATTCATTCGCCAATTGAGTGGTGACAAACGTCTTCATTTTCGACGCATAGTTTTTGCAAAAGTGAACATACCGAGAGAGGCGACGTACCGGGAAGCGATGCTAAAATTAGCTCGACATTTAACTTTTGATGCATTAAGGCAACATATGCGTGTGGCGAAATTAATATTTACGTTTGTAATTTAAAATAGTTTATTGCGGATTAGTAAATAATATATTATCATGTCATATTATATTTTCGTGTCATATTATATTTTCAGTCAGAGTGTATTAATGCATGAATCGGAACAGGTTCACAGCCTTAACAACATTTATAGTTCACTTCTAATTTGGGTCTTCATTTCACTTTTTTCAGTATACCACGGAACTAATGCTTACTAAATAATATCTGCTTTAAACGACATCAATTATATTTCAATTTACAATTAGAAATGCAAATGCAAAAAAGTTTAAACAAAACTGTAACTGGACTACGTAAAAACCTTTAATAAAGTGTATGTATATAGCCCGTGCCACCCGGGCCATTATTACGAATCAAGTGACTCCACATTCAATAAAATCGATACAGTATTTTACGCGCTAAGCTGAACATACAAACAGAGACTGCCAAAACTATTATTTCTTTTTGGATTCGCCGTAGTCAGTTAAAATGAACTGCTCGCTGCAACTATGTCCTAAGAGTTCGTTTGTTATCTTTACCCACATTGCGGAGTCGGTGGGCGCAAACAGATTAACCAATTACTCCAATACCTACAATTGCTCCGTATGTTAGCTGTTAATTGTTTCTTCCGTCAGCAGACGCGTTTCAATTATCAGCTAATGTTGGCTCCTGGCGATAAATTTGTCTTCTTAGACTTAAACCTTGCTTAGCAAAACAAAATCACACAATTCCTGGAGAATTACCATACATTGTGCTAGAGCACTCTTCGATATAAAATGCAATAAGTTAAAATTATAAGAATAAACTTGCCAACGATTTCAATCAAAATTAAAATTTTTGACTGAATTGACTAGTATGGAATGGTATTAATTAAATATAGCTTACATAGTGTGAGCTCGGCTTAGTTTGAAACTAAATGGCGTCGTGTGAGGTTTCCGAAATAATGCTTATTTAAGTTTCAGAAATATTTTTATTGTTCTACTATTTTAATTTCACCTCAATTACCAAACTTTTCTGTGTTTTAAGCATTTATTTCATCTTCTCCCATATTCGTTTTCTCATGAAAACTTCTTTGTACTCTTGATCTCTTTGAATACAAATTTAAAGATTAGAAATTGCCACGATAAAATCATTGGAGATATATTATTAACAATTCATAATTAAAGTTAAACAAATACTGTACTCCTGCTATCGATTCAGTTCGCTAATGTTTACGAGCGATTCCGCCTTCCACAACCTAGTACTGCCCGACATTCAGCCCAAGAGTAGGGCAAGTATGCGACAGGGTCTATGTTACGGTGACCTCTTTACGTCTAATATAACTATTGATATTTCAGCGGAGCAATGTTAATGGCCCTGTTTGCTCTTGTTAGGACACTCGGCTTGCTTTATTACCCAACTATATCAAATTATGTTAAGCACATTCCTAAGGACAGATCTGAATGATATTATACCGGTACCACTTTACCGGTATGATCTCCTACGCAAGGGAAATCGCTTTAATCGAATTTATACGTAGTTGCGTTAGTAACAGTTTTGTCACAAAAATTGAACTGGCATAAGTGGTTCTTATACCTAACACAAATAAGTAACCAGTTTAGGTATGATATGAATTATATTAAATAATTGTGAGAGTTTCACTAAACACAGGAAGTTAAAAACTAAATGCTAAGATATTCGGTATTCCTAGACCTTCAAGAAAAGAGCATACTCCAGCTGGCAACGCACTTGTGACGCCTCTGGTGTTGCGGGTGTCCATGGGCGGTGGTAATCGCTTACCATCAGGCGATACATCTGCTTGTTTGCCCCTTATATCATGGAAAAAAATAGTACCCTTTCCGATGTGGATTGTGCCGGAGACAGACATTTTACTAACACTTCTTGTGCCATCAGATTTTTTGGCTTCGAGTGTAGATCGTCCTGGCTCTCTCTATCGCCTCCTTAGAGGTAATGTCTACGTAAAACTTCCATACAATCGTGATTTAACATCCGTCGATACCAGCCAAACGGCCGGTGGTGAAAGAAGCGATGATCAGACTGTTATTTTTATTGCAAGTCATTAATTTGATCATTTTACAGAAATTTCAATTTTTGACGTACCCGAAAACAATGAAATAATTAACCAGTGTCCAGTACAGTAATCCAATAAACCAACGCGTAATCAAATGATCGAAGTGCAAACGCTCCGACGTGACGTTTTCAGCACAAACTTTACGACACATTTAGAACACACATTGGTCTGGACTTAACAAATTGAGAACACAGATAATGTACGTCAGCCTAGATTCTGAACTTCCTTAATATACATTTACAACTCTGTCCTTTTTTATTAGTCATACCATTTATTGAAGTTTAACTACAATTGTTAAGAAAACTTAAAAGCAGCTCAGGGACAAGGGTAAAACTAGGCAGTAGTAACGGCAAAATTGCACTTTTTTACTAGACGCTCAAACAAATCTTGACCTTGCTTATTCCCTTTTCTATAAAACATTCTGAGAAACTTGGTAGATTGTTAATTTTTTAAGAAAGATATGACTTAATTTAAAAATATAAATATTTAATTAAACAATATATTACTAAACTGCCACACTAGGTGCGATGTATATATTTTATTAGTTTTATAATGTACAAATAGATGTAGGCACATTAACGGCTCCAGTCAGGGCTAGTCTTTGGTGAATGAATCATCGCGACTACAAATATTAATTGCGCCCATAAACCTACCTTCCACAAATAACTAAACTTACTTCCCGATAACCTAACATCGTTCCCACGCACCATAAACAGACTCACATTTATTTTATTTTAATATTCTTGCTATCCCGGAGACGACTGAATCGCGTTGGTCTGGCGGTTAGCATATGTTACTGCTGATCAAGAGGTCTCTCGTCTCGTCTTAGATTAGATAGGCCGGGTCAAAAATTGTTATTGTGTTTTTCTTACGAGAAATTTTTAATAACAGCCTGGATTATAAAAATTTGGTAACAACAACAAATTTGTAACACGCACCTGCCTAAATTAATCCTTCCATGTACACAATTTCCTGAAAGTTTTGTGTAAATTGCCACAAACGTGTAATTTAAAATACTGGTGTACCAACGTCAATTCTGTTAAAATGTCAGATCTTCCTGATGACGTAAGTAAAAAAGAACTGGAACTATCTGAAGACATGTAAAAAAGGGTCACAGTTTCACTTTGCTTGATACTATTTTAATATACCCCTGGTCTGAAACCCTGACGCGGAGTGTAGGCGATATTTACAATATCATTCGTATAAGTTAGTGCATGTGTAATGTTGTTAAAACACTACTAGATATTTACACTTTACTTAATTCACTGAGTTTTTCTTTAATTTCTTTCCTTCAAGTGCCTCTGCAACAACCGAACGCCTATCTCTGTCTTTGTGAAACGTTGGCAATATCACACTTTACAAAAAAAAATTGTATCCCGCTTTGCTAAGGAGAGAAGTGGACTCATATATTTCCAACTCCTCCATTTTTCTATTGTTTAATTACGTTGCGGGTTTCAAGATAGTTTTATTTTTCCTGGAATTTCCCGAGTGTCAAAACTCAGTGTGTTCGTAGGTCACTGCTGTTGACCCTGGTGTATATGTGTTGCAGTGGTGAGTTGTGGGCGGGATTACTCCAATTCGCAAAAAAATTAAAGACACAAATTTTTATCTTTTTAGACCTTGAGTATTGATCGTAAATAATAAGGTACGTAAAAATTAAAGGTTATATTTTTAGAACTGAAACTGAATATAATAAGATACTGAACAATAGGTTTAAAGTATTATGATACAAATGGAACAAGAAATTTTCTGATGATTCTGCAGCCTTGTCCTTTTAGCTTGTAATTACTGACTTTGATTTGACTGCCTCGGTGGCGCAGCGGTAGCGTATGCGACTGCTGTTCTTGAGGTCTCGAGTTCGATTCGGGTCGGATCAAATGTTTGTATGATCTACAAATGTTTGTTTCGGAGTTTGGGTGTTTTCTATGTATGATATGTATGTATTTACAAAAAAAAAGTATATATGTATTTATATCAGTTGTTTAGTACCCATAATACAAGCTCTGCTTAGTTTGGGACTTGATGGCGTTGTGTGTTAGATGTCTGAAAATATTTATTTATTTATTTATTTACTGATTGTGTGAGTGATTGATCAGTGCAGCATATAATTTATTCGAGCTCGTTACCAAGATACGCGATAGGCAGTATACAACATCGCAAATCAATCAATACCAGAGCACATCTACTTGATTTACTGTTGATACTGTGACTTGAATGTGCCAGTTGATTTACGAATGTAATTCTATACTGTGGTGTTATCGCTAGTGTAGGGTAACTTGGATTAATTTATATTAGTAATTGCATGGTTTATAGTTGAGGTGTTGGAGTATTGGTGTATAGTTATTGGTTAATTAGAGAAATAAAATGAACAGCGCATTGAATGATATACTTTACAAAAGTATAATTGACTTCAATACGCCTGCATTCTAATGAATCGTAAATTGTATAAACAATATTTTTATCAATAGGGATTTGTGTACTTAATTTTCACACTTAGCGGAAGCATTTTTACTTCAAGATTTAAAGGGACCGTTTTATCTCTATTAAAATATTTCATTTAGCAGGACCAAACTGATCTTCGTCGGCAACCTTTGATTACAACTAGAGTTCAGTACAAACGTGTATGTGTACTGTAACTAAAAATTTATGCTTTTCGAAATTTTTCCTTTGTCAGTGCTACAAGACGTTGCTTTGTACCAAATTTCAAGATTCTGAGTTCACGGGAAGTACCCTGTAGGTTTTGATTCCCGAGTGTCGACAATTTGCTGCATAAACGGCTGTATTTTTGGTTGCGAAGAATTAGAAGTTTGATTTTTTCATAGCTCCCGTGCCTCAAAAGGAAAAAACTGGACCCTTATAGAATCATTTTGTTATCCCTCTGCCTGTGTTTCAAGACCCCTTTTTATCAATAACGCGTGGAGGCGTTAAGCTGAAATTCATATCAAATACTCAGGTCTACTGTCCCTTGGAGCTGTCTAAAACTCCTACATCATCTAAAGTACCAACAGGTTTGTACGGAATCGTCGGTGCACGAGTCCGACTCGCACTTAGCTAGTTTTTATCATTGTTTTTTGTTTCACCAACAAAACTACATACAGCAATAATGCAAGACAAGTGCTTTACCACGGCAAATTTATTATTATTCCTACTTTCATGCGTGCCAGTTCGAAGTCTTTTTATATTTTCTTATCCATTGCACATTTAAATATACGATATGATAGTATTTATCTCCATTACACGTTAAGCTAAAGTGTCCCATAAACTGTGCTCGAGTGCAGTTCTCATAAGTCAGATTAAGTCTGTCCGTGCAGTGGCTCAGCTAAGCTTAAATCTGGAGTTATGTCTCATTATAATTTCAATTGGAATCCATCAACATTCATCAAAAAGTCCTGGACATGTTGTAGCTTGAATTGAAATTCAAATCTTACTAATTTTATGAATGTAATAGCTGTAAGAATGGATGGATGTTTGTTACATTTTAAAACAAAAACCACTAAACGGATTTAGGTGAAAAGTTACTGTAGCTTGGACATCAGAATAACGTTGCCTATCGTCATCTAAGACAAACGCGGGATGTAACTGTGTGCAAAACCTAGAAAATCACTTAATTTGTAGGAAACCTGAGCCTCATACTATTTAGTGAAAGAAGGAAGATTTTCGCGTATTCATATTTTCTATATTGAAAATATCATTTACTTGTTACAACAAAAATTTCAGGGCCAATGATTCAGAGCAAACTCAGTATCTCATTTATCCGTTTATTTAACGTAATTTCGACATAACAGTAATTTAAATATAATGTAATCCGAAGTTTTCAAATTTTTGCATTTTCTTACATACAAATTATAATTTTGTATTTTAAATGGAGACTCATTTCTGTAATGTACAAATTAACGCAGGGTTAATAATTTATATAATGTTAACAGTAATTCCATTAACAACTATCCAACTGTAGCACCTCACGAACTGTAGAACTAAATTATGTGTAATTCAAGGTGTTAGCCACTTGTCGCTGGTGAGCTGGGAAATAACTAAACCACCAATCAGGTCAGGGCACGGTGTCAAGTTTACAAATAAACAATGGCACTCCTTATCAAATAGCGGCACATAAACTGACATTTATGTAAAATTGCTTCTGTCCGTGGACATATTGCGTAATAACTTTAACACCTTCGGTCATAATTGACAAAGCTATTGTGTTCATTTGTTTTCATTAAATCCAAGCTTAAATGCTAATTAAATGTTCAACTTTATTTGCTAATTTATTACTAAGAATTCACTGAGGAATTATTTATGGAGATTAACTACCAATAATCATCAACGACCATTAATAGTCCACTGATAATCATAAACCTCTCCCAAGACAGGAGCTCCGGCCGCCGTTGCGGTATAGAGTTAATAACAAGTTTTTTGTAGGGGTAGTGATGGGTAGTATGTTTACGGAAACTTTGAACATGGTCGGAATAACATGAATTTTGGCATACTTATTAAGGATCAATGACAATTCGATATTTGAAATAGATCCGTTATCCTTAAGATAATGGGGATTAGTGATTATTTATTTCTTTGAAACTGGTAGTGTGTTTGAGCCCAGAAAGCGTGTTTTAAATTTTTTTTTGAATATTTTTTTTTTATTAATTTATTACCGCTTGTCCATGTACAATGAATATTAGACACAGATACTTTAGCAATATTAATAACAGTTGCAATTGTCAAAAAATCCATTAACGTTGTAAGAACTTCCCTAGCACATGTGAGGAAATGCGAGTGGAGTCAAGAGACAAATCTGTGTATTTAAATATAATACCGTTTTCAAACATTTTATTTTACCAATAAGATAAACCAATCAGCCGTTACCATTTAACTAACGAATCTCTGGTGTTTCAACATTCCTACTTTTAATAGCTTTTACGGTGTGTTAGTAAATATACATAGTTTTAGCCTGAGGCGTTCCCCGGGTAGTGTAATTTCTTTGATTTGTGTAATGGCTTTCGGTCCCAAATAGATAATTATGTTAATTTATTATTTGATAAACTGTTACAGAACGTTTGCTAACAAATCTCGAGAGACCCACAATACTGTGTTAATTATAGAATTGTCTTCTAACGACAAGGTCAAATTAAACACCATGAAATGTTATACTTATGCTTGTGTGATGTAACATGTGTGTGATTTTTGTCATTTTAATATAAGGTCATAAGAATTACTTCACCCATCATCAAGCATAAGCAGAATCCAAGAGTGCGAATTCATTTCATTGCGTATGCAGACAACGCAACAATGCAGCACGGTGACCCACACCATGGCGGTCTAGTGACGCTTCTGCATCATGGGGCCTACGGTCTCATACTCACTAACGAAACACGACAGCAGCAATTCTGTCATTTTACGTTGATCTTAAAGCAAAAATAAATATTATCGCCGGTGAATATAAAATTGAAGTATGGGCAAACGAAGATGCGAGCAAGGATAGACATTTATATAAAGTTATTTTTAAATAATCCATTGTTTGTTGTTCATAAGGTTGGTAAATAGTTACAAGTAGAGTTATGTCTTCTCATAACACTGAATCAAGTCTTGTATGACACCGCCGCCGTTACAAATATTTGGAACAATTATTTTCTGAAAATACGCCTTTTGGTAAGTGCTCAAGGAATAAAGGTAATTAAAAATTTAATCACAACTTTATGTGTAAATGTCATTGGTCATTATTGTTGTGATGAACTTGTTTAGTATGTACTGGTTTTTGAATTTTGGTACTGATTTTAGAGTCCACGTGTCGTCATAAAACTCGCAGTAAGCTTATGTATCATATACATAGAATATGATGCTACATTTAGAGTAACATTACAACTGTAAATAGTAAGTTATTCAGTTTTGAAAAAAAAGCGTGTTGAAATTAAAATCACTAATATTAAGTCCTACCATCATCCGTCACAAAAACCACTTTCACGTTTAATTAACTTGTTAAGCTAGTTATGATTGAAATGAGCACTTCTTCACTGAGCGCACCCGTCTTCCACCCTGGTGCTGTATAATTGCGAGTGCAGACATCCGAAAGGCAGGTCCAGCAAAGTGCTGACCATAGACAATCGCCTCAAGTAACCACATTCTGTCCCAGATGTAATAAGCAATATATCTATGAATACTTTATCTGTTAATAGCTCTTGTGCCCGTTCTTTGCATTAAATCAATGATGATTACGAGCCTATCATGTGTTTGAAGGAGGTACTGTGATAAAGGCAAATGACCAAAATGTTACTATTCTACTTGCATTCTATTTGTGCTAGCATAGAACTTGTTCACGATCAATGCTCTAATTTACTTGCCTCTTAGCTTTCAATACCCAGCTTTATCTACTAGTTTTCTCAATATAAGTTCCAGTTTACACAAATGTTCGAAGTTAGTAAATATCACGTAGGGTATATGTACATCTGCCTACCTATGTCTTCCACGTGTAGGAATGTGCAAACATATAATGGTGGAAGTAAAATAAACGCTAGGTTTAATGGCCTTTTCATGTAGTAGTAACGTCACTACATCTGGTTGTTTGGGTTATTACCGTATGTGCCGACCCTATCCCTGCGGACTCGTCTGAATCGCTAACCTGACAATTAATGGTATCTATAATGGTTCCTTGTGTCTGTCTGAAGCTAGATCCCTATTCGAAAAAAACTGTTGGATATATTATCACGATCTGTTTTGCTATTAGCTCTTCTTTGCCAGTATTTTTCTCATAAGACTAACGCATTGGAAACTAGAAGTTATAGATAGACTCAAACAGGCAGTAGATTTTGGTGTTTTCACCTAATTTACCTTGACAATCCAATACATGCTGTGGCATCTCTTTTTGTCGATCTATGATTTTTAACTGTAGCTTCAATTTAACGTTTATAATGTCATTCGGTGTCTTAATTAAATAAATTAATTTGAATTAGCTGTTATAGGATATTTATTGATTTAATGTAAGGATACCAAACAAAGTTTGAAACATTTGAGTGTAATAATCTCATTATAGACCACAGAACGTAAACATCCATACTAATGTACCAAGTACAAGTATAGACTAACAAGTGGGCCTTCTAAAATTACAAACAGAAATGCGAGATAGATTTAAATCTGAAAAATGTATAGAAATAACCTCGAACAAATAAAAAAATAACCTCGGAGAATTGTAAGTTGTTTCTAATAATCAGTATAATTAAACAGGTAAGCAATACAAGAGAACAAACAAAATATATTTCCTGCCTACGATTTAAACAAGATCGGTGGCAGGAGCTGATTGTGAGAAGCCGAAAAGCGGTCGAAGTGGACTTCGATGGGCTAACGATGTATATACTTACATGATTATGTAATAACACTTAACTATAGGTATCATTATTATCTAATTGAGAATATGGCGATTATTTGAAGAAGGGTATTATTTATGACGTGTCATGTTGCAGCAATCAATCTTGTACCAAAGATGTATGTATGATGAATAGCGAATCACGTCGATGTTAATACCAGTTACCTAAATATTTACTTCATCGTGGGTGAGACACGCTTCAGCATGCATGGGCTGGCTCGACCACTGTGATACCACGGCCTCACAGAAAAACGGTGTAAAACAGCGCTTGCGCTGTGTTTTACGGAGTGAGTGAGTATACCAGAGGCTCATACCCCAACGAGGCAACGCACTAGTGACGCCTCTGGTGTTGCGGGTGTCCATGAGCGGCCGTAATCGCTTACCAAAGGCGATATTTCAAAAAATAAAAATAATAGCAATAGACTTTTTTATATTACACGTACATACATTATATTAACATACATTTATATTACACGGAAATCTTTGGAATTCTCTGAATACCTATACTATTCTATAACATAGTTATATTACATATGTATATCTTTCTCTTGAATAACTATCTATTGCAGAAAACTGTACTAAAATCCGTTAAGTAGTTTAAATGATGTAAATGAGCAGACAACGACTTCAGTATTTACACCGTAAAGAAAAGTGCGAGGTGATAAAAATCTAATTAATCAACATGTGGACGTTTCTCTCTCTCTCTCTCTCTGGGTACTCTTTTAGGGTTTTAGGCATCTGTGTTTTACTGTATTACTAATGTTAAAATTATTTCATTTCTTAGTTTCAAAAACTTCGTTCTTTAAAATTGTGGAGATTCTTCGCCGTCGTGCGGCGCGGTCGAATTTCAAACACACAGCCACACTATACCTAACCTAAAAATTTTATTTTTTCTTGTAATGGAATTTAGTGTTGGATATAAGTCAACATGACCACAACATAGACTAAATAAAATTGCTTATTGTAATAATCTCTTCCTGGACTGAACAAAATGAAAAATAAAGACAAATAAAACAAAGCTAGGGTAATTAAAATTAAATATGAAATAGTTTAGCATTATTCGTTCCCTTGGTCACAGATTTATTGACTGTTGTAGAGTATAATTGTGTAAATGATGGATGGTGTTTAGAGCCGATGTCTATCTGCTTGTCATCATAACGCCGTCATCATAACTGATGGATCTGACGCAATAATATTGAATATCGTGTGCATTAAATATTTCGTATTGTGTTGCTATTGTGTGCAATAGATAATGACTGTTGCGAATACTTCTGAGAAATAAGGAATATACTCATCACAGTCAGTACTGTGTCATGATTGGATCGTGACACAATGTGACTTTGTAACGCCAACTTTCAAAATATATATATTTATCTCAATAATTTTTAGTTCAATTTCACTATCACAAATCTGAACTAAACGTGATCAATATGAGACATCAAATATCAGGGCCATTACAATAATGCTGATATTTATTTTTATTGTTGATATTATATCCAACTTCAGATAACAGAATTTCACTAACATTCTAGAATCAAACTCACTTGTGCTTATTCCACTATTTTAATTAATGTTACATCTGGCCGGAAGCATTTTGAAAATATTTGTTTTTTTTGTCTTTTGTCTTTATTTAATTCTAGAATGTATTGCAACAAGTTCTTCCAAGTGCCGACACTCGAGAGTATACATTACAATGTCAAATCTTTTCATAAAATCTCTCGTACAAAGTTTGGATAGTGTTTTCAGCATCATCTTCTTACTCTTGTCCCTTTTGAGGTGGGCGCAGTGAGTTTTCTTTTTCCTGACATTTAAGATCTCTTAGCTTCTTCCATCGTAGCGCCTAACCTAAGCTACTAAACCGATATTAATGAATGAGGCGCCAACAGATTTGTAATAATGACCTGAGTGACATGGGCTTGATAAATTCTGTCAAGTTTTTACATAGTCGGTTTACGTATAGTTTTTTTAACCTTTCTTTTGTTAATTTAATTACAGCCTCAATAATCTAAGCGGTAGGAGTCTTTTCAGAAAAGGTTCATTCACAAGTCTATAACAGAAAGGGTTTTCACTTTCACCCCGTTTCATGAAATCTTCTACGATTGACAATGAGATGAGTTCATTATCATTTTTTGGTTTTCGATCATAAATCAGATACTTTTTCCGATACCTAAAGTATTTGATACCATGCACCTAGACTTATTGATGCGCAGATGATCGTGTCAAACATGTGGATTGCAGAAACATGTGTCGAGTCGGAAGTATATTTGCAGACTCGGTCCAGCGCGCGCCGTCTCGTCAAATATTACGTGCCAATAAATACTTGCGCTAGGGCACACATTAGCTGCGGAACTATTTCAGGATTAGGTAATGAAGATTGTAAAGAGGTTGGGGATTATTTAATATTTACATGACTGTGTTGTGCACTCCATTGGACAATGAAGTTCTGTTTTGTTTTGAGTGATAACTTTATTTTAAAATTGATTTTAAAATATGAATTATGCTTTGAGAGTTGTTAGTTGTTCACAGATTACCTTTTATCTCTTTTAAGTTATACAATATAATAATATACATAAATAGCCTAGTCATATATTCAAGCATCAAAATTTACTTGTCCCATCGCAAATTAGTATAACCAGCAAAACCAAATTCTAATTATACTCTTTAAAATTAAAACAGTACAGTACCTTGCAGTACCAAGTTATAGTGATATACTTTGTTCTCTTAATAAACGATAAATCATAATATTATCTCTCGTATTGCGATGCAAGCACATAATTAAGAAGCGTTGTTGGAGAAAATAACTAAATCATGGTGATATAATTCTTCATTTTTTTTTTGGAAATTTGATATCAATAAAATCCCTAAACGACCTAATACTTGGCATTCCGCGCGCAAATAGTGCACAAATGCTAGGAGAATGTAGCGAGACGCATCGCTCCAGTCTAACAATACGTCCGCGGTACGTGGTTAATGCATTGGCTAGTTCGTCACACCGAATAATCGGTTACGTACCGTTCGTGGATCGATTATCTACAGCTAATCATTGCACGAGTTATCTTTGTGTAGAATACTGTTAGCGTGGACGTTACGTCATAAGCACGTACTCGTACATCAGTCCTTGCTCCCGACAAAGTTACCTCTGCGAGCACAGGACAAACGTACGATGCGATTCTTAAGTATTCTTGATTCCAATTCTCTTGTCCTATCTAGCAGAGTATTAACCACCTTAGCTAAAATACACAGAAACGGCTTCACATTGTACCAAGGATAGAAAGAGGATGTATTACTCCATTTGACTAAATATAACACGATATGGAAACTAGGAATATACTAACACTGAATTAAATTCAAAGTTCAGAACTGTTTCTTTTTTATTTAAATTTTAAGCCAAACAACAGTCAGCAACACGAATAAAACTTGTCAAGTCCTGGAATGGCCTTTAAGTTAAATCCCTTCAAACTTGGAATACATAAGCAGTCCCCAATAAATAAGATTAAAATCTACTTTGAAATTATAACTAATGATAAAATTTTAAATTATTTATTCATGGATTCAAGTTTTCTTCTTTTATGTAAAAACTTGTGAAGTGTAAAAAGTGAAAATTTTACAAAGCTGCACAACAACTGTTAATGTGATTGATGGAGTGATGATTGACGTCCATGTGCCGCACGAGTGATGGTGATAGCGTTACGTAACGTTACATAACAACTTGAGGCCTGTGAACACGATCGGTGACTTGCGGTCGACGAGCTACGTGCACTTGCATATCCTATATGGATGAGATTTATTATGAAAAGAAAATATTGTAGTAGCTAACACTATAAATAACACTTTGTTTTATACAATTAATATAAAAGTATTGCGTATTATATATATTTTTAGATATATTTATATATTATAGTATAATAAAATATAAAATAGAAATATATATTTTTAAGTTGAAGTCTCTTCGTTAATTGAGTCTTTTGTACGGTTAAATAAGATTAAAAAATGGAACAGCGCGAGCGTATGGATTTGATCGATTAAGTTTAACGGTATCACATTATGTAAATATAAACAATTTTTATGTGGCTGAAGTAATTTTTATGGTTATTAAACAGATTAAATATAAAGCCATGGTGATGGCTATCGGTACATCAACGATATGCCTCTATCGTTTCCTCGAGGACGCCCTGAGTGTCTATGTACATAAAACATTTATGCAAATTTTTACTACCTACATTAAACTTATTTTAATATATGAACTTTAATCGCCGTCTATGTAGAGTTCAAGTAACGAATTGTCTTCTGAAAGTATTAAAATCATTGCATTTTGCAACTGAAACACATGAACAGTGAAATATCGATTAGCGTTTACGCATTCTGTTACAGCAGACGCGCCACGTGCTAATTATCACCGCAAATAAAACAAATGTAGACGTTGTACTCGCGCGTACCGTCTGCAACAAAAGATGCCATCTAGTGCGGAATTGTTTGAAACCGATGTGTTTATTTTCTATTTAACTTTCCGTTTATTTTCATATCATTTTTTTTTCAATAATGGTAAACTATAAACTATAACTATAAATAAACACTCGTTACATCCGTATACATTTAATCGTTTATTACTTATTAATGGCACTGCTCGAAGTATAAAATATAATGAACAATTTGCGATGTTCGGATAAACAATGCTTTTTGTCGGGTCTATCTAAGTTCTAGGTCAACGTAGCGAGAATAGAATTTTTGAACAACGTGCTCTGGCGGTTTCAATAGCAAGGTAACCGCTTCATGTGCAATAAACAGTATTATACTATCGCACTTAAAGAACCGTTAGCGCAATTTGAGAGCAACTATTTTGCAGCCATAATTATTGACTTTAGTTTTTGAACTTCCTAATTTTTTCCTTGTTAGAATAATAATGAAACACTATAACACGTGTATAATGTATAACATATTATGCACCATAGTGTTTCAATACATGTAAATCATGTTATTTAATCAACTTTTTGCAATCGTTTTCTCCTTAATTGTTTGTTTTTCTGACTGTACAACGAGAATCACTTTCAGAGCTGACATTGAACTGTGTTAAGTGGGTCACCATGTTATGTGATAAGAGAAAGGAACTATATATTTAATGCATATAATGAGTAATAAGATATATCTGATTTAAACCCATAGTTATGTTGTGTTGGAATCCATCTGTTTTATAATGCGTGTTGTACTATTTAGTATGCCCTTAACAAAGTACGCAATACTGCCTTACAATACTACTGATTATACAGTAATTATCTATGGTTAAAGAAGACAATGTCAAACATTAGCCGTGTAAAGAAACATTTATAGCTAAGAAAGAATTTTAGAGGTGCATTTTTATTATTTGGCCTTTTACAAAGTGCGAAGTCATTCATTCTCTTATACAACGTTTTGACATTAAATACAGAAAACTCTCAACATGGTCGACTGAAACTGTAAGGGGCAATACCTGGCATTGCCTTTTTTGTGAGCGTGGGAACACCTTCGTCACCCCACCGGGGCCTGCGATGAGGTAACGTGTGGCTAAAATCAACTAACGCACAGTGTGCTATATTGTGCCTTAAATAAATCCCAACCGCTGCCTTAAGGATCCTTTAAAATGCATATAATTTGGTTTAAGGTGTTTAGACGACTTTGTTTGGGTGTTCAGACACGTAGGTACGACGGTAACATACCGACGTACCCACGTGGCACTCACTGACCTCGAAACGGCTTGTTTCGTGAGTTCTAGTGTCATAACACGACACAACATGTATGTTTATGTAATATTTTATGTACAAACTAACTACGTTTAATAGTTCCTGTTTCATAAGAAACAATGAAACATTTTGTGGTGTGAATCACTCGCTCGACCTATATAATACATATATAATTAATTTAAACTTCAATATAAAATGTAATAGTACTTCAGACTTGAAGCATTGGTGAATTATTAAAAATAAGATTTAGCATTTATACAGTGCATCATTAATTATAATTATAAGCCTGCTGACTTTGATTTCCAATAACTAAAACACGAAACTATAGCAAGCTAGTATTGTCACTTACCTTGCATTAATCGTAAATTGTATTTTTCGGTATCGCAGAAGCCGTGTCCACTCGGCAGAACTACTTACTTGGAATAGTCACAGCAGTAATAGGTATATATATACCTATCTGTTATAATGTTGTTGTTTATTGTTCGCAGGTCATTCAACGCTCCATCGAACGATACGTGAATTGCGAAGCGTAAAGATTAAAAATTACCAATATACACCTGTGACTTGATAAAATATAAAAACAAGACAATTTTGTAACATTTAAACAATTTAAAGTAATTTTAAAGCAATTAAAACTGTATGCAAATATATGCAAAATGGCTGAAAATTCTATCAAATGAACCTTTTGTTTGAAATGTGTGTGAAACTAATTGTATATTAATTCGTCGATCGCAAAACTTGTAATGGACCGGTGTGAAGATGTGTGTGCAACGATAAGTGTGTGTGTTATGAAGTAGTAGGATGTGAAACATGTCGGGATGTGCGCCTCGGCGGAGCTTGCAGAGCCGCGCGCCCGACCTCCCACCGCCGCGCCGCACCGCGCGGGCGCTACTGCTGCTGTGTCTGTCCCTGCACTGTGTAAGGTGAGTCTCACATTGCCACTCACCCACTCATTCTAACATGTATGTGTTCATATATAAATCAAGTGTCTTCCCTCCACCCACAGTTGTGAAAAAATGTAGTGTCGCCTCAGTAGCGCAACGGTAGCGTATGCGCCTGCTGTGCTTGGGGTCTCGGGTTCGATTCCCGGATCGGACCAAATGTTTATATGATCTGCAAATATTTGCTTCGGAGTTGGGGTGTTTTCTATCTATAATATGTATGTATTTACAGAAAATAAGTTTATATGTATGTATATCAGTTGTCTAGTACCCATAATACAAGCTTTGCTTAGTTTGTGACTAGATGGGAATGTGTGTTAGAGATCCGAAATATTTATTATTATTAATTTACTGGACAAAGTACAACGAAACAATGGGGTTTAGCAAATCTCCCCCAGACTCAGCAGCAGGTCAATCAAAGTCACCATTCGCCTTCTGTGCTACCACTTATAAACATGTATTTATCAGTGGCGGTTTACTTTAACACCAATTTAAATAATCATTTGTTTTACATACCTATCACGTTTCATGTTATAAAATTTAAATTTAAAATAACATTTTTATTTGACACACACATAATTTACTACAAATTAATTCGCTATTCTACGCAACGTACCTAGATATACTAATACTCGTTTAAGGAAATTATAAAGGAACGGTACAAAAATCGACAATTCAATAAGAGGTCGGTCGAGTAACGGTTTTTGTCGGTGCCGTGAACTTTTAATTTATCAACTATCATTATTTACATATTTTCAAACACATTTAATGATAAACATTCATAGAAGGTGCCCAAATTATTAGGGACAGTGCTCGTTTTTAGGGTTCCGCATTCAAAGGATAAACGGGACCCTATTACTAAGACTTCACTGTCCGTCTGTCTGTCGCGAGGCTGTATCTCATGAACCATAGGAAGACAGTTGAAATTTTCAGGGATGATGTTTTTCTGTTGCCGCTAGGACCACAAATACTAAAAAAGAGAATAAATAGAGGGCTCCCATACAACAAACGCGATTATTTGCTCGATATTGATAACGGCAACAAGTGATACAAAACTCTTCCGCGCGAGTCCGACTCGCACTTGGCTGATTCTTATGTAATTGTTAGCTTTTTGTATGTTGGAATAAAAGATGTTCAAGTGTGTTTTGAACCTGAACAAACTCCGCGACTATGCAAAAACATGTTGAGAGCATGCCCTGACTCGGTGGAGATCTTATGGCAGCAAACGATGGCATCACTAAATATAAAAATTCAATTAATTATTATCATGTTTTTGTAGTTTTTGTAAACCCAATATAGAGGCTATAATTAGAGGGTCAAACTAACAGTAAACGCTACGTACATTAACTTAGTGACAGTGGTGCATCAACTATCACACTTATATATGTCTTTGTTTTACAAGAACATTGTATACTTAGACTTACCACTGTAGTTAGTTTGAAATAATCTGCTGTGAAATAATCCAAATCAAGCAAAAACATAAATGTAAGTTTGTCAAAAATCGCTACTGTTTGCAAACTTAAAAATATTACGTGTCAATAAAAATAATAAAATGCAGTTTGCTACTAACGTGCACTGATTAAGTAACAGAGATCGTGTCTCGGAATCAAAATACACGTTGAAACGACACCCCTTTATATAAAACAAACACATTAACTCACATGTTAATCGATAGAACTTGTTCGTATGACAGCGCGCAACACTTACATTATATACACTTATACATTGAAAGTTATTCGCGCCTGGAGCGCAGCGGACAGTTTTAATGTTATGATCTCGAAGGATAATGATAGTGACCTATATAACAACGTCCGTAATAATGGTATATTTTCTTAAAATTAAAAAAACAATGGTTTGCCACCAACCAATGCCGGTTATTAAATTGTAATAAGTAATTGCAACATGAGACTTTCCAAGACACTGCTAAATGTTGTATACTTCGTAGTCCACTTTATCTTTTATACCGTGGGTAGAGCCACGCTTCGGCATGCATAGGCCGGCTCGACCGGAATGATACCACGGCCTCACAGAAAAGAGGTCTGAGACAGCGCCTGCGCTGTGTTTCAGCGAGCGAGTGAGGATACCGGAGGCCCATAATCCAACACTTCCTCATCCCCCCCCATCCCCCAAGGCCGTCAACGCACTTGTGACGCCTCTGGTGTTGCGGTTGTCCATGGGCGGTGGTAATCGCTTACGATCAGGCGATACGTCTGCTAGTAAGCCCGCTATTCCAAAAAAAAAAAAAATACCTCGGTTTCTTAAATATCCTAGAAATCAATCATTAAGGGAGATCTTGCAGTAAATGGTCTCATGTGGCCAAAACAGCACTGCATTACGTGTGTCAGCCATGTATTAACATTAAAGAATCTTCGTGTCAACAAGAAACATGCGTCAGCTGTCTCAAATCAGATGCATATTACGTGCACAATACATTCATTCGCAAGATGATACTTTTTCTGTAACTTACAAATGTCTACGGTTAAGTTATTTTAGTAATTAGTTCCTAAAAACTTCATGAATTCGTCAATGTTTTATTAAAGTTCCGATGGTTAGATACATCTCTAAAACAGCTGCGTCTACTGTGAATCGCTCGTAGAACAACGACGGCTATTTGTAGTTAAAATTGATTTATTGTCTCGCATAACTGGCTCATCTACATACGAATATGAAGCACAAGCATTATGTTAATCCTATGTAAATATATTCATACTCACATCCAACCCATCAATTCACCACTTATAGCATATTGCTTACGATCTTCTAACAAAATCGATGCCGAAAAAATGGCTACCAAAAAATCCTTTATAAAAATTCATGGAAACCCCAAATGATTTCTTCCATTTTGATAAAAGATACCATATAAAAGAGATCCCAACAATACCAAATACTTGTAACCCGTAATTACTGACAATAAATGCGCAAAAATGTACAAAAAAATGAATAAATCTCAGAGAACATCAAACCTATCAAGTCTGGACGCTAACGTGAGTAAGTAGTTGTTTATTTGTCAACGTATATTTTTTTGGTTGGAGGCAACGTAAACTTGCGCGTTGTCGAACTCAGTCGCTGGGGAGCTCGGGGGCCAATTATGACGGTTTTGTGTTCAAAATGGGCGCTTGTTAAAAGTTTTTTAGAGCGTGTACCTGCTTATATTCAATGCACTGTTATAATTATAAGGCGTCTGTCGTCATGCAAGCGGGTGGCGTGTAATACGATCACATTTGGGGAAACGATGAATAAAATGTTTTGGTAAGAAATACCGTTCAACAGATAGGTGTATTTTTATGGATTTTGTTGTTGCGTATGATGAAATGAACGTAATGTTCTACACCTATATGTATGAGAGTAAGCAATCGTGGTTAACACTTAATTTATTTTAGCATTGCTGCCCTACTACTGTTACTGTTGCTACATATTTATTTTAATTTCATATATTAAAATTACATAAAGTCAAAATACGAATACTTGAATTTTATGTGCGATTTGATTTTTTTATATCGAAAACCGTTCATTATTGCAGTAAGTGATTCTGTTCCATAAGTATTGCAATTAGTTTTTTCTATCTTATTAACACACCTTGGCCATTTTAGGTTTGTGGAAAATACATTATGTGACGTAGTAATCATAGGGTACATATAGTATTTAAGACTTCTGTAATGTTCTAATACATTGATGTTGAAGATATATTCGAAATAATATAGTCCCGTCCCCACAGTTAACTATTTATTAATTGAATGATCAGAGTATGTTATTAATGTAATTTGATAGCACTAGTTAAAACAAATTATCCCTAATAATAAATTAATTAGTTTAAAGTAGCGAAGCGAAGTAACCCGCTCGCAGTGAGACCAGCGCTCAAGGAATGCCCATCAAATTTCCATATTTTAATGTTAACAAGTCGATCGGTAATTACATTATTTGTATACGAGCCTTTTTTAGTAACACGGACATAATGTTAGAGGGCGAGTTAAGTATAGCGTCTGCGAACAACTGAAAATGTTGGAAATTATAAGTTGTGCAAATATCTTACAATTATCAGCCAAAGGCATCAGACTAAGGATAGGGCACCCTTTTATGAGTTAAGTTTTTAGTAGAGCTTTGCTCATTTTAAATTAGCAAAATTGTAATAGTTTCAGTAAAAACAAAAACATTGTGGATGGAAAAAAGAGCATCTGGGCTTCTTATGTTAATTTTCTTCAGCCTGTCTCATAATGTATTGTATATAAACTATATATGTATTTAATCTATATTACAAGTAAATTACATCCAACAAAACAAACGCCAACAAGAGACACATATTATAACTATACACATCTTTCATTGTCGTGTCCCAAGGAGAAGAGGCCTTTGACCAACAGTGGACTACAACGGGCTGATGATGGCGACACTCATCACACAATTACTTGTAGTGAAAAGGAATCGAACCCACGTCCTCTAACCTGAGAGTGAAGTTTATTAATCAGCTGTCCAACAGGCTCGTCCACTCGCGGAAGCTTAAAAAATGTCAAACTGAAGTTCATCTTTGTGCCCAAGTGGCAATAATGGAAAAAAAGCAGATAAAAGCTGTCCTTTGAAACAAAGCATGATGCTATATTGTAATACACATATATGATAATTAATGTAACAGTTCGTTCCCTAAGAGACCCTAAAGATTGGATTCTAGATTACTTGTTATGTACTTTCTATCAGAAATATCGCTTATCTGTACAAATTCGTCATTACAACATACCTACTCTTAGACAATTCGCGTTTTACGAGCGATTACCAGGCATTTATTTCATTAAACATATTATTAACAAAAAGATCATTTAAATGATGAAACTCGACACGGGCCAAACCCATCATTATTGCCAATCCTTTCTATAAGGGCAGTGTGAAATTACCTTAACAATATCTTCACAAGCGATACAAAACTTTATGTCTTTTAAAAATTAAGTTCAAAATGCGTTACAGCCACACGTGATTATGATAGTCGATCATTTCCGATTTCGAACTTAACAGCCACGCCCTATCGCCCACT
Organism: Hyphantria cunea; assembly: GCA_003709505.1. Taxonomy (NCBI): domain Eukaryota; kingdom Metazoa; phylum Arthropoda; class Insecta; order Lepidoptera; family Erebidae; genus Hyphantria; species Hyphantria cunea. Next base: position 681,409 of record PKRV01001992.1, read on the forward strand.
AGTCCGAATACGCCTTTTGATTTAACGTCTTGGTTGCCGTTTGTTTGTACGGGGTATTGCTGAGGCGTGGTAACGTAAACGTGCAGATCAATCGTGTTTATGATATGCTGTGACATGCTGAGGCACAGCTAAGTAAGTTATATGCATAAAAAGGGTTTATTCTCGCTCAACCAGACGACAGTCGATAATGGTAGATCTTGTACTGTGGGAACCAGTGAACAAGAAATAATCCGAGTCAGTACCACGCCGTTCGTCTAGCAAAATACTTATAAAATAAGACAACAAAAAAAAACGAGTAAAAATGAGTCATAAGAATTAACTTTACACATTTACTGGTTGACTCTGTTTGCGACAAAATTTATCAACCTTAGAAGAAATAAACTTAAACTTGATAAAAAGTTATTGACAATGTGAACAATAAACAAACGCTTATAAAAATCGATTCAGCAGTTTAATCCGACTGACATGCATAAACTGTTTGTAATTTTTCTTTAAACCCCAAAGCTTATTACATAAATATAAAAACAAAAATTGCTCATTAACTCATAAAATAATTTGACTAGACTAAGCTGTACAACAGCTATGTGTTCGGGCACCACCTTACATTGGCCAGTGTTTTGCTGAAGCAGCGATTGCGCAAGTCAACTCGTTAACACGGTGTTATTACAACGGCGTGTGATGAGGTTTTTGTGCTCACCTAATTGTCCGTGTATAATTGTCAGATCTATATCAACCGGTAACAACTGTTGCCGGCATTCCGATGAGTATTGGCTTTGTGAAGTAACAGGCTTGTTTCATGACTTCGACACAATGCACAGATAAAAGGAATCTATACAACTATCGATATCAGCGCAATAGATTGTAACTCAATCACGGATGAAGGGAACTGGATGAAATTAGAAACATAACTGGACTACTGTCTACAACGCAGCCTAAGTTACTTTTTACCTGACTGCAAAAAGGAGAGTTATGTTTTTCGAGTGTATGTATGAATGTATGTATGTCTATTTCTTTGGCACGCCCTCGAGCCTAAGCCGCTTGTCGTATTTTTATGTGAGTGGGTCAAAAGATTCGTCTTAGTCATGAGAGTGACACATCAAAATTTAACATAAAAAACTAAAATTAAGGATTTTTCGAATAATGTTTTTAAAATAATTTTTATATTACGATTATACATGTAATTTATATGTCTTATATATGATATTGACTCTGTCGGTTTAATTTTTTAAAAATTCATTACTCCTTAACATGAATGATTATCTTTAAAAATAACCCTGTTCGATAATTGTGAAATAAATCCATCAGGAATGTCGCTTCACCTTGTCCGCGATGTGTCTTTCAAATAGTACAGAGATTATCATCATTATTGTTGTAGAGTTAACTAGGACCCCATGCGCATCGCACAGACGTCACAGAGATCTAGTTCATGAAAATGTCAACATTAACTTTATGATGTTGACATTTTCAACAAATGCATACATCAATTGTTTGTAATTTAACATAATATAAATAAATATGAAGTAATTCATATTGTAGCTTTTCTTCAAAGAAATCGAGCCAAACGTTGTGGTGTGTTAAAAACTTTTATAAATACATGTCTATCAGAAATACCTTACAATTGGACTTCGACAGCTGCGTAAACTACGTGCGTGTATTATTTTACTAAATTAATAAGCCATTATTCTTTAAATAGTGTTTAATGTATGCCAAAGTAGTAAACACGAATTATTTGTCGCGTCGTCCCAAGATCCCTCAATTAAGAGTGCCTAGTGTTATTTAGTGAAGCTTCATTGGTGGTTTATGGCCGCGGGCGCCTCGTTAAGTGTTTTGTGATCGGTTCTAGGAAGGACGAGATGTTACCTCACCGACTTAATGTATATCTAATTCGCAACCTACGAGCCAGGTTTAGACACTTACGCGATATTTTTGTAACTTATTTCTTTTTATTGTTTAAAACACTCAGTTCAATTATATACCTATTATGTTATATCTCAGTCGCTCGAACCTTACGACGAATATACGTGAGTTTGTTCTCTGATTTAAATGCCTTCCAAAATGAATTCCAATGCATTCCCGTCTTTCAGGTGTAGGTGCGGTTTTTTCTTGGTCAAGAAGTCGTATCGGAAATACCCAGATAGCGTTTACTTCCACGTATTAGCTATACGAGGCGAGTAGATAATTGAGAGGCGCGCGTGGAAGAACCATGCTTCGTCGTGAATGGGTCGGCTCGACCAGAGTGATACCACGGCCTCACAGAAAACCGGTGTGAAACAGCGCTTTCGTTGTGTTTCATCGAGTGAGTGAAGATACTAGAGACCCAAACCCTGACCCCTCCCCCATCCACCTGCCCGTCCCCCAAAGCCCGAAAACGCACATGTGACTCATCTGGTGTTGCGGGTGCTCATGGGCGGCGGTAATCGCTTATCTTTAGGCGATACGTCTACTCGTTTGCCACATTAAACAGAAATTGTTACTAATTTCTTGTTTCTCTTTAGTAGATACATTAGAAATTAATATACTTCATCTGATTGGTAAGTAAAAGAAAAGAAAACCAAATAATGAATATCTGACTAAACTAAACTGAGTAAGGCTAGAAGTAGTAGAAGAATTCAAGATTATAAAGAACGCAATTATCTGGTTTGACAGTATGTGACTCTCAAGAAGGACGAACCTCGACACGAACGTGATTAGTCCCTTTGGTCGCCGGTACCTATGTCATTTAGGCCTTCTGTGCCGCCTAGATAGCCCTTGTGTTTAATGATATGTATATAATGATGAATATTTAAATGACATTTAAATATTTTCGATCAAATCATCAAACTAGCCGCATTGAATGTTAGGCTGAACAAAGTTCGCTAGGCCAGCCAGTAATTTTATATTAAAACAAATCAGAATGTTATTACGATAAAATCTTATGAGGATTTGAAATAATTGTAAGGTAAGTATTAAATAATTCTTAAATCTCCAGTTTTATGTGTCTTGGCTACAGGCGCACAGACAGATCGCCGAATGTTTACGACCCCTAACGAATGGTTACGACGCGAATTAAGAACCTTTCATGTCAAACCAAACTTTAATGTGCGCGTGAGACCGGCAGCACACTACGTGCTATACCATACTTCAGTAGGAAGCGATGTTTACCGATTAGGTTGATGGTTTTGAACTCCCTGAAATTTCTTGATTTGAAACTGCGCCTGGTTATAGAGGTAGCAGAGAGTTAGGATATAATCTTAACATTACATAAAATGAAGTTGGTTGTTGTTCTTGTACGCGGATATCATTCATAGTACTCAACGAATTTTATTGCAGTTAATAAAAAGAGTGATTTAAGATACTTTAGGTAAGTTATTACTTACGTAATTTATTAAAATATAGCTGCCCGACTTACAATTAGGTGAGCAGTATAATTATTTTGCTAACTTAGTAACAAACATAAAATAAAATATAGATGAGTGCTTAGTCACCGCTCTTCTAGTGCAGCGCTAGGCTTATAGCCGTGTAGAGCGCTGGTCCGCGCGCCCGGCCTCCAGCCTTATAATTTATGAAAGTATAGCCATTACATGCTTGGTGTTAGCTCGACGTTATCCTATTGGTGACAAATGTCTTATGTACTTCGATTATGGTAGTTGTGAAGTAGGCAATGAATGACTAAGAACTGATTATCATTGAAATGGGAACCGATCATATAGTACATTTAAAAATATTTATTTACACATCCTTCATGCTAATTGGTTCGATCCTCGGCTTTTGGGATCCAGCTTCTGTCAACCATCTTAAGGAAATAAATTATCACTCATATGCAAGTGGCGTGCAATTGGAGAGGCTAATAATGATGATATTTACATAAATCTAATAAAATAAAAAATATTAACCATTATATGTTGGTATATGTAAGGCACAAAAAAAACTCATCTAATTTCACAAATTTTTCATTGGATAGGGGTTAGATAGAATAGAGGGATTATTGGAAATAGGGATTATTATTAATGGAAAGTGATCGATGTTCATGAACGTCTGCAACCCAGGACACCCAAGCACGATGACCGATTTTGAAGTTTAAAAGTTGCCCTAATAGCTATTGTAGAGGCCATTGAAAAAGGCTCCAGGGGTAGCAGGATTGCCAATATTTATCTGCGCTATAATAAGAATCGTCTGATGGTCACAGCAAGAGTCAATTACTTGGTTAGCCCAGCTATTTATTAAAGTAACGCGTACTCATATACCTTGAACGTAACGTCTCGCATTCAGTTACTCACATAATTCTATTATCAAACTACAAACAAAAAAAAAATATCTGATGCCGAAACAAAAACATTTAGCTTTATTAAGAATTCTTAATTCATCCTCCAAGCTTTAAAGCGTTTAAAAATAGAGTGTAATATTATAATGGCATTTGGAAAGTAAAATAACACGGGATTAAATTATGATAATAAATTATGCACTTACAAGTTATTGCCACTCCGCTGTAATGAAGCTATCACTGAGTTTCAAGAACTTAAACCTCGGGCAATAAATCATCCAAATCGGTTTACTTAGCTGATAACTTCATTAAACCTAATCACTTAATAACACTATACTTATAAAACTATATGCATAAATAAGGCGGGGTTCACGCTGTGGCACCGGTAACATTACGCTTTCGGCCAGATCAAATTACTATCCGGTACTGTCATGCTCTAGTTAAACCTGTTTTTTATCTAAATATTACGCGTGACTCTGTTAGGCAGTTACTATTATATTATTTTTGTATAATATGTATGAATATAACAGACGTTAATGCCTTTGTTAGCTTACAATAGGATTCTTTCAACTATAGTCACCACCAAAAATAAAGCGCTCACTCTGTTGGAAGTTTTAAGATATTTATTTACTGTACAACAGAAGGAAATTCCGAGAGAACAATGTACCAGAGCAGATATATAAAGATGGTTTATCTCGGTTAAATGAATATTTCCAATTTAATATTTCAATATTTTTAAGTATAAACTCTGAATATACAATTTTGTGGCTCTCAGGGGTCGTGGTTCATAGTAACGATTGCTTTTATAATTACAAAAAAACTGCAAGAACCCGAGATAACTTCGTTGTTGGAACTAGAAACTGTAATCAATTTGAATAGTGTTACATATCTTCATATGCTAAATACAATGCAACATTGTCTCGTAACTTCATCTACTTCTCTGAGAAGAAGAAACATTTAGTGAATGCATATGCTTGAATGTATTACAAACATTTTCTCCTTTTTGGCAATATTTTAATTGATTCGGCTCCTATTTAATATCTCTATCACGGCTCAAGTAGTCGAATAATCATCTTTTAGCTAATACATGCCTTATAAAATCACTTACAGCACAATCTGTGCACTCGCTGTTTATACGGTCTTTAATTTTTTTTATGTATAAACTGCCAAAATGACTCTGCCCTGCCTGATGGAAAGCATGAGCAGAATCCAAGAGTAGTGGTCACCATCCTCAATGCGAAAAAGAACAATGCAGCATGGTGACCCACACTATGGCGGCCTAGTGAGATGCTTTTTCACGCCCCGCTTAAAAGACCCCGGGTCTTTGACATCATAGTGGGAAGGAAACACGTGCGCTGGTAGTGAGTTCTAGGTTTTGACCGCTCGGCGCAGAAAGGAAGCACCGAAGCGATGAGTACGAGAACGTATGTCTTCCACTTTAAAGCGGTGACTTCCAAGGCCGGCACGTGTTGTTCTGTAGAGGAAGGGAGAGAGGGGGATCAGTTGGAAGAGCTCTTCAGAACACTCTCCATGGTAAAGGCGATNGTGAGTTCTAGGTTTTGACCGCTCGGCGCAGAAAGGAAGCACCGAAGCGATGAGTACGAGAACGTATGTCTTCCACTTTAAAGCGGTGACTTCCAAGGCCGGCACGTGTTGTTCTGTAGAGGAAGGGAGAGAGGGGGATCAGTTGGAAGAGCTCTTCAGAACACTCTCCATGGTAAAGGCGATAGAGGACTACCAAGGAGGCGATATCTCTACGCAACTGCAGAGGCTCAAGGGTCTCGGTGGCTTCGGGACTATCGACAATATGGATTGCTCGCCGCTGCAACCGGTCAAGAGCGTCCAACAGGCTACTGTGCGGCACCATCGCAAAGGTGAGAACAGTACTCCACGCACGAGCGAACCTGGGTCTTGTAAAGAAGACACAGATGCTCGGGCGAGAAGAACCGTCTCACCTTGTTTAACCCACCTAGCTTCCGCGAGGCCGCTTTAGTGACACTCTCAACGTATTCGCGTGGGTTGAGGTCTCGGCAGATATCCATGCCCAGGATAGCGAGCTTACCTTGTAATGGCATTTGAGTGCACTGAAAAGTGGGACGGGGAAGGAATGGAGACGTTTTGGCTGAGAACGCGCACACCTGTGTTTTCTTGGCGTCGAACTCGACCAGATTCTTACAGCCCCATTGAAAAATGCGGCCCAGAACATGGTCAAGTTGAGCGATAAGTTCTTGTCGTCTTCCTTCAACATCTGCTGGTTTGTCAGAAGGCTGTCCAAAATATTGTCCATGAACTGTGCTGTTGTCTGCATAACAATGAATGCTGCCAACTGCTAACATGGCATTGACATGCAAAAGGAACAGTGTAGGCGACAGGACGGAGCTTACTTTTCTAAATTAAGCCTGTCTTATTTTGTAAATTGATTGTATGAGACTTATGTACAGTAAAACCTTTAATTATAAAATGTTTTCACACTCAGTTACAATTTAAACGTGTTGTTACACACACATCACCTAGATACGATCGCTGTGGGTCAGTGTGGCCACGACCTTACGTACACTTATCCAGCGATCACGACTAAGTACCGATAATTGCCGCACCGTCACATTACCTGCTGCTTGGCGGTGTTTACCGATCATATCTAAATGAGGAACGTAGGCGCCCCTACTACGCCGCTACGACGTAGCTGCTACAGAAGCCTGTATGTGTTAATTAATCATCAGGCCCTAGTAAAGTTTTAATAAAATTACTATTATTTTAAAACACACCTTCATATACAGTTGGTATTACATTAGATGCATGGATGCAGATTTTTACCTAAGGTACAAAAAATATTTTGTAAAAGGTAAATTTAGTTACAGTTCTTCGTCAAATTTTCCTAAACAAATTGACAAGATCTTATTACCTTGATATGTAACGTAGCTTTAAGTAGTATACTCAAATCGAGTTCTAGCTACCGTATCCCAACTTAAAGTTTAACTAACTCTAGAATTTGCCATCACGTATGTCAAGTTTTGTTTCACGTTTGGAGACGTAGAACAGCAAATGCATGCAGACGGCCCAAGACCGGGATAGTTGGTGCTCTATAAGGGATACGTTCGTTCATTAGAAGTCTAAATTAATTGAATTCTATCTTCTATTATTTTTAGTTATTTTCTCAGTTCAACCATATTAATGCAACACCAGCTATGCTAAAGTCTAGTTCTGGTCGACAGAGTCGGTCGGTGAACCGTGAGTGCTGCGAGGACGGGACACATTCATAACAGCAACTCCACTCATTACTTACTCGCCGCTATTAATATACTCGTTATGTGAATTGATACTCATACTACTGGTGCGTGGTACGTGCGACATACCTCTTAGATATCCAGTCGAATGGTTATGTACCCACCAGACGCACTGAACACTATTACTTGTGTACCAACTAGATTTGTCAGTAGCTTTGGTCGATTTACTATATTTTTTTCAATAAATCAGAGTAATCCTCAATAAAGGTTTTTAGATTTAAGGTTTTCTAAACCTTCTAAGTACCCTCTATAGTATTCATGTTAGATTTTATGATAATCACTTGAGAGGGTAAGATGACAACAAGAAAAGAAAGAAATAGAAACTTCGACATGAATGGGCCGCCTGGACCGAAGTGATATCACGCCCTTACAAAAAACCGGTGTGAAAGAGCGCTTGTGCTGTGTTTTATTGAGTGAGTGAGGATACTGGAGGCCGCCCAAACCCCAAGAAATATATATATTTATTTATATAAACACCTCTGGCATCTGATTTCATGACGATCAGTCCAACCTACGCAAACAAAATAGTGACCTCATCGGTACTGACTAAAATTATTCATTTCTTTAGTCGTGGCATCAAAGAAATGTTAGTCTTATTAAACAGTACATTGTCATAAATAAGAGCAACTTGTATAAAAAAAACTCGATTAGGTGGTACGTGTACTTGTGCGACAACAAAGCATCGTAGTTCGATAAACGATCACATTCAATTACAGGATGTGGGGTCACCGGATACTTAGTACAGTTTGACACGTAGAGCCACGCTGATCACGAACAGGCCTATTCGACCGGGGCGGTCCTACCCTCGCACAGAAAATTTACGTAAAATGACAACATTCGTGCTGTCGTTTCGTTGGTGAGTGCGAGAAAGGAGGCCCAATGATGCAGAAGCATCACTAGGCCACCATGGTGTGGGTCACCATTCCGCATTCGCCAATGGGTATGGTGATCACCACTCTTGGATTCTGTTCATACTTACCGTCAAGCAGAGTAGTAGAGTAGAGTCAATTGACTCTACTCTGCCTGTCTGAACATAATCTGTCCATACATAAAAAAAAATCATTTTGGTGGAAGTGCAATGTAAGAACTGTAAGTGCTTATGGTCATGCGTTTCCTAGAGTTTTTTTTTTTTTTTTTTTGTGTAGGTAATTACAGAGCATTTTGAGGGGTTAAGGTTGAGTTTATTGACTTGACAGTATTTTTTCAATCGCCTTGGAGTGTCTTCATGTCACCGATTGCTGATAAGACAGATAAGGTTTTATATCGTCTGCAAAGCAAAGCATATAAGATGATTGGAGGTAAGAGTGGATGTCGTTCACATAAACAAAAAACAACAATGGACCGATCGGGGTTCCCTGGGGTGCGCCAGAAGACACTGGGACCCAACTGGAAATATATTTGTTAAGGACAACTGCTTGAGACCTATTTAAAAGATAAGAAGAGAACCACCGGAGCAGTTACCCTTACTCCAATTTAGTTCAGTTTAAGCAGCAGGTAATCGTGATTGATCCGATTGAAGGCTTTGCTATACTTATTTTGCTTATACTTAGAATATTTTTTATGATGTTAAATAATTTAAATATTGTGAAATTGACGCGAACTTATAAAATTTCCCTCTATCAAAAATTTATTTTCGTTCAGCTAAAAAGTGCTCAACGCGTCCAAAGAAGTTTTCACTTCGATAATGTTAATTCAATCCATTGTACTAAATAAAAAATAATGCGGTTTCATTACCACTCAGGACAAGAACTTCTATTGTTTTTAAATGTGTTTTCATCGTAAGTTCTCGTAACATTGTAACTTTTTTTCCGTTTAGTCCAGTCCAGTTTTATTTTTCTGTCAAACATTTCAATCAATCAACATGTGGATCAGCGACCTCCACCCACACTACTTCTTAAAACGCGCTTTTAGTGAGTATTTTACGTCCTAACTTTTAATAAACTGGCCTTAATGCAATAGAATCAGTCTTAGACAATCTTCTTAGAATATCTTAGATAATAAAATGTCCACTCTTCTAAACTAGGACAAACTAATCGTCCGCTTGATATTTTTCACCGGTAGTTATATCACCTACAAAACTATTTATCTATGACCGCTGAAACATCTAGCGCTACTTAGTGTATGTCAGATCTTGCCGTTCTCCGTAACTGCACAATAAGTTATCTATTATTTGTCATTAATGCGAAACGTTTGATGTTTTAATGCGCTTATTGCATTAGTGTCGTGAACATTCCCAGCTATAGACTCGTACGTAGATGTGCGCGCAAGCGATTTAGTATTTAATGTGGCAGCTGATAACCCATATTTAGGTTAATAAATGATGTTTTTATGTCCACATTCTGAATGTGGATGACGAGATATCGATCTTAAAATTCCCATTTTTGTTCTGAAGCTTGTAATATTGCTATATTGACATATATGCTATATTTGACAATATGGTTATTAGAAGACAAGTCTTTTGAGTAAAGAAATTACAATCTTAAATTGGTTTAGGCCGTTTCCTATACAAACCACTCACGCCAAAATCTTTAACATTTCTAATTTACATTGTCATTAAACTTGTTAATGTTGTAGTCGCTTCTCTTAGGTGCGTGCGCGGGGCCGGCGCGGCGCGGCGGTACGACCGCGCGATTATAAACTCGCTACTTTATAACATTGCCATTGATTAAATGTAAGCGTGCACAGATATTACTTAAACTAATCTGATGACTTCACTGCTACCAACGATATTTAAAAGTCACGTCACTTGCAACTTTTTGAACCTGACTTTGGAGTGGAATACAGTATTTAAAGAAGATTTATAACATCCTACAAAGTAAGTTTTGGTCATAAAAAGTAAATGTCATGTCTATATAAATAAAAATGAACCATCGATGTATGTACGCGCATAGCTTCCGATCGACTGCACTAAATTAGATAATTCTTTCTTTCATGTGTTTGTAATTTTCAGGGCAACGTTTTATACAAACCTTATAAACCAAATTAAATTAAAACAAAATTAATATTTTAGTTTTATATCTTCGAAATCCGCTATTCTACACTACCCATAGGAAACAAAGACAGTAATAAATGCTTTTACATTTTTTTTTAATTTAGAAAACATTCGCGAATAAAGAATGGTACTGCAAAGTTCGCAAGGACAGCTAGTATTGAACAATATCTATATACGTATGAAGAATAATTAGAGAGAACCCACATGTATAGTTGTGAGCAATAATATTAAGATGCAAAACATAAGTTATCTGAACTAGCAGTTGTTTGTATGCAAATCGTGGCGCTAATTGAACTATGTTGTTGCGAATTAATGTAATCAATAAATTGTGACGTTTATTAAATGTTAGTGGACGTTAATATTGCATTGTCTCATGTTCTGCAAAAAGCTTTGAGCTGTTACGTACGTCATCGTGTTGCTGTTTTGATATGAATCATGTCAATATCGAGATCGGGGCTAAAGTAATAACCGTTCTGTCAAACTACAATTGCACTAATAAATTATAAAAACCTTGTAAAGCTCTCAATTGCATCTGATTTTAATTAAGGCTGTTATCGCGTTTACGTACAAGTCAATCGCTTTCTAGCGAAACGAGATTGTAATCGAGTAACATAGGCGCTGATGACGAAGTGTGCTCTATTGCCTTTTTCGGATAAAAGCAACTCCCGCATTAGTACTATAAATCTTGTGTCGCGGGGGACTTTACAAACATATATTAAACGAACACCATCATCATCATCATCATCATCAGCCTATCGCAGTCCACAGCTGCACATAGGCCTCTCCAATTTCTCGCCACTTAGTTCGATCTATGGCTTCTCGCATCCAGCTCCTGCCAGCCGTCCTGCGCAAATCATCGCTCCACTTGGCTTGTGGACGTCCTACACTACGTTTTCCGAGACGCGGTCTCCGCTCAAGAACTCGTTTACCCCAACGGTTATCGGTTCTTCGCCAAATGTGGCCAGCCCACTGCCACTTCAGCTTGCTAATCCTGTGGGCTACTTCGATGACCCTGGTTCTTTGTCGGATCACCTCGTTTCTAATGCGCTCCCTTAGAAAAACGCCGGGCATAGACCTCTCCATAGCACGTTGAGCGACTTTGAACTTATGGACCAGTCGAACCGTAAGTGTCCACGTTTCAGCTCCGTATGTCATTACGGGTAGGACGCACGCATTGAAGACTTTCGTCTTTAGGCACTGTGGGATCGACGATGAGAAGACCCGACGAAGTTTCCCAAACGCTGCCCAACCTAGCTGGATTCTTCTGTTCACCTCGTCCTCAAAGCTGTTTCTACCTAACTGCAAAGCACAACAATAATAACGAACACCAAGAACACCCAAACTCAGAACAATTTTTGGAGCATATAAAGTATTTTCCCTTGAAGGATTTGAACCCTTGGTGCAGTAGAAAACGGCGTGGCGACCGTTTAATCGTACCACCTGGCAAACCGTACGGTCATAGGTTGATGATGCCGATTTATGTAGTACTAGTGATCGCCCGAAGCTAAATTTTATACTCCTGTTCGCATATTTTTTTTAAAAAAGGGGTACAAATATTTTTCTTTGTGTATTTATATATAGATGATGTTCTGTATAGTAGCAAGAGCGTACACGTAGAGTTATCTTATATCCAAATAAGAAATATAGGAACTAGTTTTTTATGAAATGTAGTCTTAACAATACTGAGATTTTTATGATTATGACAGTGACTAACGCACAGACATTCGTCACGGTAATCCTCGGTCGGAATGTCGCATGTTTGATGAATAGTTCCGAATTATGCCCATTAACCTTCATCTTAATGTAATTAACCTATACCTTTAACTTAGACAGATGCTCTTAGTACTAATCCTTTCCACATGCCCCAAAACTCCTGTATTCCAGGATCAACAGCAATGACCCATGAAACCAGCACACCTACACCGAGCTACGATCCTGAGAAAGTACTAGGAAAAGTTCAACTGGAATCAATCTTGAACGGAAATAATCGTAACAATCTGTCAAATGTTGTATAGGTTGTAGAGATCAGCGTATCTCAGTATGAACGGGCCGGCTCGACCGGGGCGGTACTACCCTCGCACAGAAGACCAACCTAAAATGCCGGTTGGTGACCGGACGTAGGGCCAGGCGATCACTTCCGGGAGGGTACGGGGGCCCTTCCGTCCGAGGGTTCGGTCATCGTCATACCTCACCATTGTATGGCGATGCAGCATTCCGAGTCTCAGTTTTACTATGCCTTTTAGTATGCCTTTTATGGCAGCAAGAAAAAAGCACAAACGTATAACAGCGGCACTCCATTCTCCCGCCAACTCGCTTTTTGAGGTGGAGTTCACTAACATCCGTGGACTTCATGCAAACCTCAACGCCGTCCACCAGCATCTTGAGACGGCACGGCCCGCCATGCTATTCCTAACGGAGACACAAATACGCCGCCCAGCCGACACGACTTATCTCCACTACCCCGGCTACGTGCTCGTGGAGTGCTTCCTCGCGAAGGCTGGAGTGTGTCTTTTCGTTAGGGCGGATGTTTGTTGTCGCCGATTACGCTGCCTTGAGGACCCATCCTTCTCCATCCTTTGGCTCCACGTAGATATTGGCTCTATGAGCCGAATCTACGTATGCCTATACCGATCCCACTCTGGAGACTCCGAAATAACTCGACTCTTCGAGCATCTAAGTCAGGCGGCGGAAAAGGCGCAGGAACAGTTTCCGACCGCTGAACTGGTGTTTCTGGGAGACTTTGACGCTCACCATGAGTCATGGTTGGTTCTACCAGAACTGACCACGCGGGTCGGTCTGTCCACGCATTCGCTTTCATGCATGACCTCACCCAGATGGTACTCCAGCCCACCAGAATACCAGACATACCTAGTTAAGCGCCTTCCTTGCTGGACCTACTGATGACGAGTCATCCAGCGCAGTAC